>JAKTRM010000048.1:0-76163 GCA_030579635.1 Wickerhamiella australiensis | reverse complement strand
AGGGGGAGCTGGGGGAGGTGAGTGGAGGTGAAGGAGGTGAGCGGAGGTGAGCGGAGGTGAGTGGAGCTGAGCGGGCCTCAGAGCTCAGATGGGAGAAGAGTTTGAGGTAAAGAGTGAAATGTAAACGAGATCATTCGCTTGCTGTGCAATTTGCAAACTCTCTGATCCTATTCAGTCCCCCAGAGCCGGTCCCAGAGCTAGTCCCAGAGCCTACTCCCATCCCGCCTCGGTGATCCATTCCAGTCT
This sequence comes from Wickerhamiella australiensis, assembly GCA_030579635.1. Lineage (NCBI taxonomy): Eukaryota > Fungi > Ascomycota > Dipodascomycetes > Dipodascales > Trichomonascaceae > Wickerhamiella > Wickerhamiella australiensis. The sequence goes on along the minus strand of JAKTRM010000048.1, from coordinate 75,917 downwards.
TTACAGTAATTGTCGTGACCAATACCACTCCCAGAACGTTACAAAGCATCAACGCACATTTGCAATCGGCCGCTCGCTTGCTCCATAATCAATGTCTAAGGCCTGCGTTCAGCAGGGGGTGACTGCTCTTTGACTGTCTCTCTTGTTGCAGAGCACTTTGGGCCCACTCTGACCGCTTTGAGAAATAATGTATAACCTCACAAGTAGCTGCATATATAGTAATTGGCGGGCTCCGTTTCTGTGCGGCTTTGCTACGTCTTTGCCTGGAAAGTCTACAAGTAGTTACCCCTGATCCCTTGACGCTAATTGATTTCTCGCCTACCCATGTGAGAATCTCTTCACACCCTGGTCCACAGGCTCACTGACTCGCTTAGGTCCCTTCCATGTAATATAGGAAATTAATCTGAAACATCAGGGATGACCTCAATTTAGTACAACGGATGAAACACCGGCCTCTTGGTGCGAATTTGTCGCTTGAGTGTGAGTTTAGGGGTATATAAAGACTGAATAAATATTAAAGACTAGTGGGGTTTGCATAGATCAAACTTGGATGGGCGTTCCTGCCGTGTAGTAGAGAGGCCGCACCTTCATTTCCTGAATCTCTACCTGAATCACCGGCTGAATCTCTACGCCAGGCAACTCATAGGGATTGAAAACTTGGCTGGAGCTCTCTAGTGCGCTCTCGTTTGTGTAGATGCTGGACCGAACGCTGAACAGGGAAGCAGGATCTTCGGGCTTTGTCTTGACCTTTGCTTTAGTGAAGAGGGAGTGGATCTTATTTAGGCTTCTTGACATGAATGGAGGTTTACCAGAGTACTAGGTGGACGGGTCCAGGGCTATATTGTACCTGCGCTTTGCGATCAACAGGTACTTATATCTGAATGTAGGATTTTATGCACTCTGCCGGTACCTGCATGACGTAAATAATCGCCTAGACGACATGAAGGATAAGGCGGTACAATGGAATGCGAAATCAAAGGACAGACTCATATCAAAAGCCGGGAATTCAACTATAGAGGTAGCTACCTGGGGGCTGAGCGCTGCAAACACTATTATTTCCAGCCAAACAGTGGCAGGTAAGTCTAAAATATAATGTGGGGTGACGTCATCTCTTGTACTTGTAGTTCCGCTAGGGCTGTTGCGTCTGTGAAGCCTTGCGTTGCACAATTAAAACCTCAAAAACTTTTTGAATAGCCCAACAAAGCTCGCAAAGTTGGCAGACCGTGGATTAGACCCCCCATCTTCTCCCTCTGGTGGCTGGCACTGGTCTCCCCTTGTGGCATCAGGGTTTGGCGGGCCCATTAGCGAGTCTGAAAGAGTGGCAGGCGGTTGATTGCGCGCTTTTGAAGCTAGTGGTACATAGCTAAGGTCACCCAACTCCATCTGTATCGCGGAAGCCATCTTGAGCGACATGATCTACAAGAATTTCCGGCACGACATTGGTACTTTTCGTGCATTGATATACCCCAAGATCTTGATCAAAGAAGGCCGCCCCCCTATGGTGCGGCTATGGTGCCACAACCGTCTAGAGTTGCTTTTTTGCTAAAATGTACATAAAACACATACCCATGCTTGGATCGTATGCATTATTGGTTTCGAAATTTCCTGGGGTTTGTACCCTGCTACTGCTGCTACCAGTTTTCTATTTTTTTATTCTTTGCAGGCTCCTCTTTTTGCACCCTCTTAACACCCTAGTCTCCTAGCTTGGCACCCCCATAACACCCTACTGTCCCAGCTTCACACCCCCATAACACCCCTAATACCTCCTAGTCTTCACACCTCTAAAAACAGGGACCGCTTGCATTCTTTATCGCTGTGCCGTCGCGATTACCTAAAGCAAACACCCAACCTCTCCATTCACAAACAACACACACCAACGGGAGTTGGGAGTCAATGGCTAATAGTGGATGAGTGATTCGATTAATGAGAATAGTTTAGGGTCCTATATGGACCGCGCGCTTTCGTTGAACCCATATCCGAATGATCAGACCGCGCAGCGCCGGGTTGCTGCACCACGCCGCCCCGTCCCCGAGCAGCAAAGTTCCCCGAGAACTCCTCATATGGCTATTCCGCCGCCTAATTCGCATGTTAACGGGCCTGCTTCGCCGCATCATGGCTCGCCAAGTAGCCCTTCCCGTCGCATACCCGGGTATATCCCCCAAAAGGACTCGTACAATATAAAGGGCGCATCTCAGCAAACACGCAAAGTTGTAGACGCCCAAGGCAACGTCCAAGTTCGTACCATTCGCAAGGGTGTTGAGGACTTTGATTTCGCAGATGAACTGGGCGCGGGATCCTATTCCACAGTTGTTGCTGCTAGCGACAAGCAAACTTTACGAAAATACGCAATCAAAATCCTCGACAAAGTGCATATCATCAAGGAAGATAAAGTCAAATACGTGGAAATTGAGAAAAACACCCTAAACAGACTTGGTGACCACCCAGGCATCATTCAACTTTATTACACATTCCAGGACAGAGCGTCGCTGTTTTTCGTGCTAGACTATGCGCCTAATGGCGAGTTGCTTCATCTTATCAAGCAGGTGGGATCACTAGACATGCCCTGTAGCCGCTACTACGCGGCGCAATTGCTTGATGCCGTCCAGTACATGCATGACAATGGCGTTATCCATCGCGACCTCAAGCCAGAGAACATTCTTTTGGACTATAAAATGCGCATTAAAATTACAGATTTCGGTACCGCAAAGCTCTTGAACGCAGAGGAGAATGGAACATACCCCGAGGATACTCGAGCCAAGTCATTTGTGGGAACTGCTGAATACGTCTCACCGGAGCTATTGACTGCAAAATATCAAGGTAAAAGCTGCGACATTTGGGCAATCGGCTGCGTTCTCTATCAGATGATTGCTGGCCAACCACCATTTCAGGGATCCACACAGTACCTCACTTTTCAACGCATTGTGCAGTATCAGTACAAAGCACCGCCTGGGTTTCCGTTTTTGGTCCGTGATTTGCTGAAGAATATACTAGTGCCATCCCGAAAACGCTGGGGTGTGCAGCAGATCAAAGAGCACCCCCTGTTTGAAGGAATGGATTGGTCAATGAAGGCTCTTTGGGGGAACCCTCCCCCCAAGATTCAGCCGTACAAGCCGACCCCCAGCTCAATGGCTGCACCACCAGGAGCCGTCGGGTTGCCCCAACCTAGAGCTAGGCCACCGCCACCGATGCAAGCAGCGAATCCGCAACCCAATAATAACTCGCACTTGCCTACAGCGCCCAGGGGGCGCCCCCGGTCACCTGCTACGCAGAATTATCAGCAGGCTCAGCAGCAGCAACAACAACAACAACAGCAGCAGCAGCATCAGCAGCACCAACAGCAGATACAAGCCAAGGCACACATGCAGCAGCCGCCCAGGCTCACTCCGCAGCAGGCACGCCAAAAAGCTGCGCAGACACCTCGAGTTGGCAGTAGTCAGAGCTCATCCGCTGCGGCTGCTGCTCTTTACCGCAAGCCTAATGTGAGTGTTGGCTATTCTCAGGGCCAGGAGCGTCTTGAGGCCATCAAGAAGCAGGTGATGGAACAGCGGCCCGCATCCCGTGGTACCTCTGGAGAGTATCGTAGATCTACTGGAGGCCCTCCAATTGCTGTTACCACTCGTAATTCAGGGGAGAGAACGCGCGTCGACTCACCCACATCTCCTCATTTAGGTTCACCGACAACAGTTCAAGCTCCCACAAACAGTATTTTAGACCAGGAATGGAGCTTTGTGCTGACGTCCCGAAACGAACGGATCTTGAGGCTGGATACCGCGCAGATTGGAACAATTTCGAGCGGGGAGAACGAAGGCGATTCGGAGTCCAAGTTCATCAAGCTTTTCAGTTCAAAGAAAAAGACAAGAACAGTCATTGTGACCAGTTTCGGCAGGCTGCTGTTGCTCAACGAGGAACGAAAGGTCAAAGGCGAGATCATGGTGGGCGCACCCCAAGTCAGAGTTCGTCGCATCGAAAGGGCCAAGGGTGGCCTCATGTATATCGTGGATACCTATACGCGCACAATCACTCTCGAGGGCTTCAATAACCCAGAGCAGTGGCAGGAAGCGTTCGACCAGGCCAAAATATGCTATGAACAGCTACAGATAGACGCAGAGCGTAATGCACGAGGCGCCGCTACTGCCGCGGCCATCGCCGTCGCGCAAAAGCGCTGATCTATAAATCTTTTCTATATGTATTATACGTTGCATATTATTTAATCGAATTAAGAATAGAACGACGGGTAGTAATAAATAAAGGCCGTGAGCGCCGATTTGCTGAGTTGAGTCTAGCACTTGGCGCGCTTGGAGCCGCTTTGGTCGCCTGTAGCTTCACGTTTTTTAAAGTAGGCGGTAACTGAGGGTGTGCGGCCAGTTGACTGCTGCTTGGCTCGGGTTCCCATAGGTTTCTTGGTCATGAGGACGGGCGCCGCAGGTGGAGGAGGAGAATCTGCCAAGTCAACACTGGTGGGTATACTTTTCTGAGGCGAGTCCACATCAGTGCTAAGGTCAGGAGGCGGTTCTGAGGGACTAGTGGTCAAGCGACATATGGGGGGACCAATAGAGACTTCGATGGGCGAGCTTGCCGTAAGATCAATTATGCCTCCGCAGACTTGGCGAGGGGGTGTGAACGGCTCTGGTGATATCTTGGGGCTAGAAACAACAGACTCGTTCTCCATTTTTTCAACTATCTTGAACGGGTCTTTGACGACACCCTCAGACCTTGACGCTTTGGCAAAAGAGATCTTGCGATTACTTTGGGCAATAATGTCTGCTTTAGTCAATCTCTGCGGCTTGGTTTTAGGAGCTTCCTTCTCTTTGCGCGCAAAGTTCCTTGTCAAATGGACGGGGAGCTTGATTTCCATGCCGTCTTTGACAGTGTTGCAGACCCCCCACAATTCGTCGCAAACGAGTCGAATAGTCTCAAAGTTGGTGTTGGCAGAGAGTTTTCGTAGCGGTTCGGCATACTCCCTTTTAAAGTCGCCGAGCATAATCTTGTGTAGACACCATAATTCTGTGGCAATGACTTCAATCTCCTTTCCTTGGATGGAGTTCTCAGCTTCCTTTGCGGCTGCCAGTTTTTTGGCTCCAGGGCTGGGCGAATTCCATAGCTTTATCAAAGAGCCGGATTTCGGGTTGTGCCAAATTAATGCTGATCTATGGGCTGGGGAGAGTGTGGTTGAGGAAGTAACGGGCGACGCAAACGCCTTCACCAGCTCCCGATCGAGCTCAAGCTTTAGCTTTTTCGTTTTCCAGGTCTTTGTTTTCGTGCCAGTGTAGTCATTGCGGAGATCGTCGATCAGGAAATCGGAAAACTCTTGTCCGTTATCGTCTGCACGCTGGTACCACTCGACAAACTTGTCCACCACGTCCTTACTCTGAGAGCAAGCGATTGCATCCACATGGCCGATATTTTTCGTTCCTGTCGAGAAATCATTTCCTTGGAGCGTAGCCACCAGGATAAACTGCCATTGACTAAAGGCGTCTTGAGGAATATCGACGATTCTGATGGGCCGAGAGTAAACAGGGCTGCTGGTTTTGATGTCCTTTGTTGGCCGCTCAAAATGCATAATCTTGAGCGCACCAAACACCAAACAGTCTGAATCTGCTGAAAAGACATAGTCAGCCCATCCCTTTTGCTGGATCCTCGTGCACTCGGCTTCCCCTTCGCCTCTGGCATCCACAACTGTAATTCCCATTGCACGCAAGATCCCCTTCATGAATTGTGTCGTGTGCGTGGTGTGTAGACGTATTTGACGCTTGTGCCGCAACTTGTGCCGCTTCACGGGCCCATCAAAGACCGCAATAGGGATGATTCCACACTTGAGAAACCCGCGGATGCGCCTGATCAAGTTGTGGTGAAAGATATCGTACCCAGAAGCTTGTGCACCCGATTCAATCTCAAAGTAAAACGAGAGGATGTCGATTGCCACCACTGGCCATCGCCCGTTCGCCTCCAAAAACTCACTTCCAAACTGTGCAAGGGTTGAATTACGGGTATAAGGGCTAACGACCTCCCAAAGCTGGTGAATTCCCATCCTTTAGCCACTTTGCCAGTAAATTGGACCCGGTGCGCCTAGTAAATATTGGCGTACGTAATCAGATGATTGTAAACATGTACTGGAGAAGAGGTCTTTTGCCACATTCTGACGCCTCGTATGCGCCACGTTTACGCCACATGAGCTTCACCTTCACAAGATTGTTCAAGTGTACAGAGAGAGAAAACACATCAGTATATTGTTTAGACATGTTTAGCATATTCTACGCCACAATTCATTGCTCTGGACTTGCCAAGGTGAATCCAGCCTATCTACCTGCGTTTCATCTCCATTGCTTTAATGATATCACTGGCGAGTCCTTACACTGACGAGTCCTTATACATCGCTTCTGCATCGACACGCTCGTCGGATGTCAATGCTCTCTTTTCCACAAATTACCGCCAAAGCCTCTCCTGCACGCCGAGATCAAAAGCCGCGCGGTCGACTTGCGGGTGCTGAGATTGGCATCTGCATTGGCGAGGGCTTGGGCGCCTGCGCCTCGGGCGGGTTTGGCAGAACACTGTGGACGGGGACGCCCGCTGACCGCTTTGGCAGGACTATCTGAGCCGGAAATTACTAGAGTGTTTACGGGATTCCCTTTTAATTAGAGTTACAGATTAATTTACCCAAAATTTGGCCTACTACAAACCTTGGCCGTGGCTCTATTCCCGGACCAAGCCCTGCACTCTAATTACGTGCATGCATTGGGGTTCACACACTGGGTTGACATTGTGCTAAGCTTTTATTGTAGCTAGCATCAACCTCAGACAGTTGTGCGTCAATACATTGGGTGATTCCCAGCATTTTAATACTACTGTATATAAATCCGAAACATGGAAAATATTTTTCAAACACAAAACCCAAAACGCGTCCCAACCTGATGCCCGCTAACCCCCTGCATGAGAGGGTATGCAACGGGGACTCAAGGCTGCGCGCACCGGTTGGCAGGAGGAATCGCTTGTGGAAAATGTGGCTTGGTCATTCTCTACAGTCGACGCGTTATTGGTTCCGTGCCGTGACCTATCACCAAATTAGCTGAGACACAAGAATGTTAACTTTGCTCTTCGACGCAATTACATAATAGTCCTTGTATAGCGTGAAAAATGCAGATTTTCGTAGACTCACGAGAGCGGTCTCGGGTGGGCATTAGTTTGAGGGGATTTTTGTGCATTAAAGTGTGAAAAAGTTGATACAGCTGCTAAACACCCTCAAATCCTCTCATACCTGGCAAACTCAGCGGGTCTCGTTCGTTTACCGATTTCCCGTTTGGGCCATGCTTATGCATCACGCCATGCATGTTGTTTTGAATTGCATGCGCCTGCATACGAGTATATAAGGACCGAGCCCCTTGGCCCGGCCAACATCATGCGTTTCACTATTGTTGCCCCTACCTTTGCCGCTTTCATGGCCATCGCCGCCGCCGCTGGTAACGCCTTTTCCTCCCCTCTTGACGACGCTGTTTGGGCCGCCGGCTCCTCTCACCGCGTTAGCTGGGAGAACCCCACTGGCGACAGCATCACCCTCGATTTGATGGAGGGAACCAGCGACAACTTGGATGTCGCCGCTTCCATCGGTTCTACTCAGAACACCGGCTCCATTACCTGGCAGATTCCCTCCAACATCCAGAACGGTACCTACGCTCTTCGTATCACCAACGATGACGATGACAGCGATGTCAACTACTCTCCCTGGTTTGTCATTACCAACAACAGCACTAGCTCTGACTCTGGTGCCGCTGCTGGTGGTTCCGGTTCTTCCTCCAGCGCTAACACCACCTCTGCTGCTGCTACCTCTAGCAACTCGTCCACCGCGGTCGCCCCTGTTGCCACTGGCTCCAGCAACTCCAGCGCTACCACTGGTAACTCCACCACCGCTGTAAACACCGGCAACTCCACCACCGCCGTCAACACCGGCAACTCCACTGCCGCTTCCACTGGCAACTCCACCGACGGTGGTGCTGCTACTGGCTCTGGCTCTGCCTCTGCCACCGGCTCTGAGTCTGAGTCTGGCTCTGGCTCTGGTCGTACCAGTTCCGGTAAGCCCACCGCCTCTGCCACTGAAGACAGCTCCAGCGGCAGCAGCTCTGGCTCCCGCTCTGGTTCTAGCTCCGGCTCTGCTTCCGGCTCTGGCTCGCAGTCCAACGCTGCCAACGCCGTTGGTGCTGGTGTCGTCGGTATCCTCGGTGTCGCCGCTGCCCTTCTCTAACCACTTTCCACCAAGGACCCTGAAAATACAATAATTTATTACCCCATGTAAATGTACTCTCTTAATGTTTTGCAAAATTAGTTTGATTGTCCGCTAGCAGGCGGCCAAGATCTGTTCGTGTTATGGCAGTGGAACATCTGGGAATGTCGAACTGCCATTGAGGAAACGTCATTTTCCAATTGCACTGCCTGAGCGATCGCCTCGAGCGGTCTACACCAACTCGAAAGAAACTGCGGTTTGGACTACGAGGTATCTACACTGAAAGCACTCGAGCCACCCTAAACTTGAACACTCTGCTAGCTCTTAAATCACCCTGTACACCCTCTGCACATATATTAGGTAGCTACCGACCAATTACTTGAATACATGACCCAGTAAACACCCAAGTCACACTAGGCTGACCAGAAGCCATAGTTCAGTATAATCAGGTCAACTCGACCCGTGCACACCCAACGCGCTTCTACATCGCTTGGTCCACACTGTGGATGGCTATGGTGGCTACTGGGCTGAAAGTGTAGTCTTTTCATTATTCTCTTGAGACAATTTGCCTTGAGGTAGCCTTGAGGTAGTCCTGAGGTAGCCTTGAGATAGTCTTGAGGTATTAGCCATTGAAAGCTAGTATATAAGGTAGCTCCTAAACTACCATGTCCGCTGCAAATAAACTACTACAGCTATGCTAAAAAAATAGTAGAACCACTATTGCTGCGATTCATTATCGAGTTTGATGGTGCCAAAATGAGCGGTACTCAATTGGAGGAATTGCATCAGTTCATTGACAAAGGCAAGCCAGTCATCGGACCATGTGCGGTACATCCACCAGCACCCAAACGAGACGCCTCCAGCACGATTAATCTCCTTGAGGGCAGTGGTGGCAACAGACGATACAGTCAACAAAAAGAGCCTTGTATCGACGTTGGGGAATCGGTCCTTGAGGTGTGAAAGGAGCTGCATGCTATACCATAAAGGGTCCTGGGATCCATCAACGGTGTCGGTTATTCTTGGCACCTCCTCGGTGATGATCATAGCTGCCAAGTTGGGGTCACACGAGACGACATCCTCGACGCAGCGGTTGGTTACGAACCGAGTCCAGTCATTCTTCATTGCTTGCAGGTCCCCGGGGTTCATGAAAATTTTGTGAAGGTTGCCCGCAGCCTCTGAGGTGGAGATGATGAGGTTGACGACGCGAACAACCTTGTCGATCATGCCCTTTTTCATCTGGATATAGCTCTGAGGCATCGATTTGCGATGCTGATCAATGCACTGAGGGAAGCTGACCGCCAAAACTTGGAGGCCGTGCTCGATCTCAGGGGTGAGAGGCTTGAGGGCGAGAGGTGCGAGCATGCAGAGAACTTCGTCAAAAAACCGCTTGTCGCACTCTGTGACCCAGCGGAGGGTATCTAAGCGATGCAAAAGGCGCTGGACAGGCACAGTGAGACCCGATTGGAAGGACGCGTACTGGTTAAGGAAAGCCTTGTACTGGAAACTTTTCAAATGTGGGAAAAGAGCACGGCATTGTGATTTGTATAAACCAAATAGAGTAGCGACCACGTCAGGGTCTGCATCGGCCTCGAGGAAATCGGTCAGCTGAGGCACAGAGAATGCAGACTCACGACCGCGCAAAATTTCCCAGAGTTCCTCTGCATATGGTTTGACAATAAATGAAGAATTAGCACTTGAAGGCGATTGAGCACGACTCTTTTGCTCCTTGATAGGGGTAGATGTAGATGAGATAAACGACTGCGCAGAGATGCTGGCCACAGAGGTGTTCACTGGCGGGGATTCTGTCTGCATACTCGAGGGGCTGAAAGAATCTATTAGTCCAGAGCGAGGAGTCATGCTCGGGCTCGGGGTGCAGGCGAGGGATGCAATGCTATCGAGGAGAGCGACACCACAGTAGTGGTATTTTGAGTGGCCGCGTACTCCCAAGCGGCGAGTTTTGATGTTGGGGAAAACCATCCGCACTAATTTACCAAACGTGGCGTGGTTCAAGGGTTTGAGTTTGAATTCATCGCACGCAGCCACGTAGTGAGCGTAGATGCGGTTGCGAGGAACATTTGCGTCCGCTTTTGTTTCGCACGAGCGCAAGAGCCACGACATACCAAACACCTGACGCGATTTTTCAGCCAGAGGAGAGTTATCGTCCTCGCGGACATGGGCAACAGCTCTCTCAATTGGGAATCGCAGCGAGTCGATGGCAATACGTTTCAGGTCGCTCTCGTTTTCATCATGGCGGCCGTTTCCACCCAGCTGTTGGGATACTTGCGCGTCACCGGGATGGGGTGAGCCTTGCGCGAGATTAAGGCGTGAGGCTTTGCGCGCGACTTCGGAATCCGGTTCATTCTTTAGTCGACGCTGGGGCGCAGGGCTGATTTCAGGTAGCGGCTTCACCATCATGGGAGGCCCCGGGACCATCGACTGCTGTTGCTGCTGCTGTTGTTGTTGTTGGTGCTGCTGCTGCTGCTGCTGCTGGGGCGGCGGCTGTTGGTGCATCTGCTGCACTCCACCCTGAGCGGTACCTCCAACGACATGCGGGCCACCAGGGCCAGCTTGAGGCTGTTGCTGTTGCTGTGCATGGCTCAAAAGCTCAAAATCCTCGGGGATACTCTGGTAACCGTTAGGGTCATCATAACGGCCACCCATCTGACCTCGTGCCGGAATATAAGGATGCCGAGCAGGAGCCCTCCCCGGAGCATTTGGACCATTGACCTGGGGGAAAATAGTGATGGGCTGCTGCTGGGGCGGCTGGCCAGGAACGGCGCCGCGGTACATATCATACTGATTCGTGAAATCCTGCTGCCAGTACCGCTGTTGACCGCTGTTGACGAAATCCATGGGCGGAACTCGCTGATCGATTTGAGGTTTATTGCGATTCATACCGAGGACGCCATCGCCCATAAACCCGTTGGCTCGCTGCTGCTGTGACTGTTGGCCGGGATCCATGTGCAACAAACGAGTGAAGGATAAACCGATAGAATTTGTTTTACTAAGGGCCAAGGCTATTTTTCACACCTCCCCCAATTAGGGCAGGGCAAAACTGGGGCCCAGCGAATTAGGTATACGACCTATATTTGATATATACTCTCTATTGGTCCTGAATTGCTATCGTTGAATTTCTTTGAAAAAAATTTGGGGGGGTGACTTTTCATGCAGGTGCCTTTGGGTGTTTCCCGATCTTGAATGTCTTGCATATCTTTATTTTCTAGGGTTTGATCACAGATTGACGACATTTCGGGCTCTCTGTTGTCTTGGTTTCTGGCCGAGTTTAGAGACATTGGGTCGACAGACATTGGGTCATGCACCTTGTGAATGCATAGCACGAGTGTTGTGAGAGTGGCGTTTCTTGCAATAAGACACTAACCCAGCAGCGAGCTCAAGGGGCTGCCCAAGCAAAAAGAGCTTTCTATACTAGTTTCATATCCGCCTCCTGCAAAGCCTGCAAGCGGGAATGTGGAACTTATCTCTACAATATCTATACTTTAATGGACCTTGCTAAGGATTGCAGCGTTAAATATCTGGAGACTCTGGGGAGAGAGCTGGAATGAACCGCCCAGTATGTATGATTGCGTGAATTTCTCTACTCGACCATTAAGCGATGGCCGATCTGTAACCCACTCGCAGATGGTCATCAACACCTGACCACAGATACCGCAAGGTGTGCCTAAGATGACGTAGACGGTCTATCTAATAACTAAATCCAGATACAATAATCCCTCGCACACCTCTTCCTGCCTCCCCTCTGCCTCCCCTCTGCCCCCTTTGCCTCCTCTGCCTCCTCTGCCTCACCTCTCCCTTCGTCCCACCCATGCATGCTTACGCATGGGTTTGTTTACCTTGAATTTATTTCTAATCCTCACTACAGCAGCACTTGGATGGCTACTTGGTTGAAAAACGAGCTGCCAGAAGAGTGGCCTCAGCAAGATATAACTACAAATAGCGACCAGAGTACTCGTAGCAACCATTCGGCAGCCAACTCGGCAGCTAGCTCGGGAACTACGGCCCAGATTGGCCATACCGTCGCTATACAGCCCGACAAAGCTCATGAAGCCCAATGGAAGCAAGCCTTGAGTCCCTCCAAAGTGAACGCCGACCACTTGAATGGGCTTTTCGAAGGTGAATCAGAGTATCCAGTACATCAAGAGGACGCGCAGGAAGCAGAGGAGCTGCATCTCCTCCAGGACACCTCGGCATCCGCCTCTGATTTGAGCTCGATTGATGAGCAGACACGGCGTTTGAAGCTTTTCACACAAACCAAAAACACTTATACCAACCAACGCCTCGACGCCCTCGCAACAAGCCTTCAGGGCCATCAATCTGACGAGGATAAGAGCGACATTATCGGTAACCTCATGAATGACGGAAACAACGCGTTGAGCCGGATCAGAAAAGCCTCCAATATGGAACTGAGGGCTGTTTACGAGCGCTCAAAGGAAGATTCGAGCCTCGATGACCTTAATAACTTGGCTGAAGCCAGCAACGGCTCAACCTTGAGTTCGTTGACCGATCACGAAACAACTTCTTCAAGGCCCACAAAGCAAAAGAACCGGGAGCCTCTACAAACCCCACACACTGCAAAATCGCTGGAGAATATTAATCCTACTGTGCGATTTAAAACTCCCTCACAATTCGGACCGCAATCACGTTCTCGTTTGGATCAAGATGATGAGATCCCCTCGCTCGCCGTCCCGGATTCGTTCAATATTGAAGAAAGACCAGCAATGTCGTTTGTAAACAGTAGCAGCTTTCACCTCGAGCAGCCTCTTACTACCAGTGCCAGTGAGACGTCAGGGACAGCCATTCGTCCTCCCACACGACACCAAGTGCGTCGTGAAACAATGATTCACAGTAGCAGACCAGCTAGCAGTGCTTCCCAAAGCACTGACCCTCGACCTCAGGCTTCAGGGAATCAGTACCAGCAGCGGCAGCAGCAGCAGCACATGCAGGGAACCGTACGCCATCGCCCGAGCCAACATTCCGCATGGGGATCGACTCTCAGTAATGGCCACAGCAGCAATACCAATGCTCACCCAAGCACAACTGCTAATACAAGTGTTGACAAGGTTTTTGATGTATCAGTGGCAGTGCACAGCCGCCCTCTTCGTGACATCCCTCTTCCTGATTTGGACGATAAGAACACCAGTATTGCTCGCAAAAATGTCTCTTTTTCGGGAGCTTTGTACCACCTTGTGCAGCAGGTCCGCTCTGTGAACCAAGATACTGACTTTGAAGTTGATTTGAGCGGTATGGATCTCGAATGTTTACGGGGTCTTGAGGATCTCCTCCCGCAGCTGGCAAGAGCCAATCTGAGCAATAATAGTATCGAGGTAGTGGACGGCTTGCCTCCTATGCTTTTGGAACTTGACTTGAGCCATAATTCACTCGGACGAATGACCACTTTCCCCCTGATGTTCTTGACCAATCTCAACATCCAGCATAATCACTTGCAAGACCTCACCTCGCTGTCTCAACTGCGGGCACTAACAAATCTCGATGTTTCGCACAATAAGCTCAAGGCGCTCAAGGGAATCGAGGCGTTATACTCTCTTGAGACGTTGAATGTGGGTGAAAATGCCCTCAAGTCACTTAAACTGTCGCACCCCAAACTCCGCCATTTAAGGGCCGCAAATAATCATATTGATGCAGTTGAGCTTGACACCCCGCTACTGGAGACTCTTGATCTCAGCAACAACACCGTACTGGCACTAGACCCGATTCCAACTGTGCGCAAACTCTACATTGCCAACAACAATGCCAAGCTGAACTTTAGCGGGTTTGAATCACTTGAGGAGCTCCATTACAATGGAAACAGTATGGCCACCGACTTTGACAGCATCTCGCCCATTGTACTCAGCTGGACTGGGGCCACCACCCGTGGCCTTGATGCAGCTGCTTTAAGCTGTTGCCAACTATTGAGTCTCAGTAGTAAAGAAACGCTCAAGAGCCTTAGCCAACTGGTTCTGCCTGTCCAGCAGCTCGACCTTACTGGTATGTCGCTCAAAACGTTGCCTGTATGGCTTCCCCGCTGCTTCCCTAATTTGCGATGCCTCAACCTTGCTTTCAATCAACTGGACGACAAAGCACTGCAGACTGTCTCTGAATTCAAGGAGCTCCGCACGCTGGGACTGTTTGGAAACCAAATTGGCTCTATCTCTGCAGTAACCCTTTGTTTAGCCAAACTTGGCAAGTTGGGTGCCCTTGATTTGAGGGGAAATCCTGTAGCCAATGCCCTGTATCCCGATATGAAAACGTTGCTTTTGGATGCATCCAATGGAACCCAAACTGAGCAGTATGAACGCTTGCTACAGATCGATTGGAGTATGGTGCTTGAAGAATGGCAATATGAGCCTGCGGTATCATCAAAGTTCAAAGATTACAACAACAAAATGAAGCAACTGAAGCTGTGGTGGCTTGATGGTGCCTCAATTAATGAAAAACCCAGCCCACAGCGAGTGTGGCGGTCCTCGCGTGCGATGGGTCTTGGTGCTCTCAGACCAAGACAAGTAAAACAGAGCCAAACAAGGGAGCATTCATTCGGAGCATTTGCCAACTCAACCGTCAAGAGTGATTTCACGGGTGATGGGACCGATGAATGTGACAGCTCCAAAAACACAGCTGCTGATATGTCTTGTGCTGTTGCCCCTGCTCACGAAGAGTCTGAAGCTTTTGCCAGTGTGCCTAATCGGACGAATGAATTTGATATGCGGTTCCATTTCCAAACACCTTCACAAACCCATTTCGCTACACCGTCCAGGGTAAACGGAACAATTAGCACCATTGGCAAGGCTCGGGCTCAGGCAGCAAAGGCCACCCACTCTACGCCTGCTCCATTTGCCTTGAATACGCCTGCATCGGCACTAGCACCATCACATACCTCTTCTCCCTCAGATACCACCACCGCTACACCGCATACGTCGCGTAAGATGGCGACTTCACGCCCACTGGCCAAGAGTATGTCTCGCGCTCGCAAGACGGCAGCTGCTGGCGACAGACTTTCGTCTAATACCCTGCTGGCCTCTTTACAACAAAGCAATAATAGCTTGAACGCTAAGCTTACTGCCGAGTTTATTGTTTCGATTTATAGACGCGAGTACGATTCCAAGCGGTAGACATTACAAGTGTATTTATTTATTCAATTTAGTGTTTTTAGGAGGTGAGGGTCTCTGTATATAGCAGCGCCAAGATTAGGAGTTCCACACTTGGGCCCTCAAGTAGGCATCACATTATACTGGGTCCCACTAACTACTGAGGTATCCTAGCAACCACCGTACTTAACCCCTCGTTAGTGTTCATAAACTTGCATGTGTTTTCTGCAGATTACAGCGTTAAAGCGGCACTCTAAATATCAGACCCACGCGCTCTATTTGTCCTCTCCAGCCCCCCATCTCATCCACTGCTTAATTAAGATCTCCAATAGCCTCCGGACCGCATATCAATGGTTGTTCAACTAGGTCTCGATATACTCTGGACCAACCTGTTTCCTCTCTTAGATCTTAAAGACCTCTACAATTTGTATTTGACCCATACGGATCTCAAAAGAGCAATTGCCGAGTACAAAAACTGGGACCAAGAGTTTCAGATATTGTTCAACTGCGACTACACACAGGACTCCAGCACGGGGATAACCAAGATATTCAAACGACTCAATGCAGTGCCATACTCATGGGGCGTTTTCACTGCAAGCACCCGCGGCAAGGTCTCTGCTAAAAGCGAGTCCAGGGGATTCCTCAAAATAACACACAGCCCCAACCCCATAAAGTGCAGTATCGGTCCTATACGGCAATATTTGGGTGACCGAGCAGTGTTGCTGTGCGACGGCAGTGTAGCTCAATGGTCTAAAATGTACCAGCAAGGCCAAGAGGGCATTCTCTACGAGAGCGAGAGCGAGGAGGAGGATTGCTCTGACGAGTTCGAGTATGGGCTGGAGCAGGAGTACGGCAGCATTGTTTCGAGTGCTCCCGGTGCTTGGATCAAGGAGCCAGGGTGGCCTCCTTATGTTCATCGGCTTTACACCAATAACTACGAAGTACACGCGATGGATGGCAGCCACTTGTTCCATCAGCAGCCTACAGCCCCTGCTGTGGGGATTGGGTTCGGCGAGAAAGTACTGTGGGCCAGCTTTGCATACTCTCAGGTTGCCGTATTACTGCAAAATCGGGGGCTCGTTACCGGGATGGAGTTTTTCCACCCCGATGCCTACCATGTGTTGATCGACCGCGAGTCTTTCCCTGAACCAATGCAATCGTTTTGTGCAATTAGTGGTATTGGACATGCGCTTTTGTCGTTTACAGGAAAAGTTTACATGGCTGGAAACGGAGCCACAGAGGTCAGTGAGGTGGAGTTCCCCTGTGAGATCAAGAGCATCGCTACATATGACTTGCGGTACGATTTGGAAGAGGTCCGCGACACCAACAATATGACTATTGGCTGGTCTTGCTGGTCTGGCAAAAGCACGTTAAATTCTGTGGGATTCCTGGCGCTCAGTGTTGATGGTCTTGTTTACTACTACGACCTCGAGATAGGAGTCATGGGCGGGGGAATTCCCAATCTAGAGAACATTGTAAAAATTGTATCGAGGGGTACGGCTATGCTGGCACTCGACCAGGACGGCCAGGTATTCTTCATGGGGCACACTGATGCAATCAACCCAGGACTCGGGGTGCACGTTCAAACAGATTTTATCCGGTACGATAGGGAGCTTATACCGGAAGATATTCTCGGTAACCCAATGTTTGACCCAGAAGTAATTCCAGTGTGGCAGTATCCGCCTTGCCTTGCTCTATCTGAGTGTGCTGATATGCGCGACCAAAGACCCTACATTATCCTTCCGAGAAAAGTGCCTTTGCCGGGACGTGCGGTTGATATCAATGTTTATGGTACACAAGCCAGCGCCCTATTAATTGCGGTGTAGTCCCTACTAATTGCGGTGTAGTCCCTATTAAATTGCGGCGTAGTAGGCCGATTAGGGTACCGCCAGTCACTATAGTAGAGGCCCAAACTCTATGGAATTAAATAATTCGAGTCCAAAATCAACTCTAGATCCTAAATCTCTGTAATTCTGCTTGAGAAACTATCGTAAAAGCCTAACCTCGTTAAAACTAATTATTAGAGTCCAAAGTCCACTCGAGCTCTGGATTACTTTGACGCTGCTTGAGTAACCAAATGTATAACCAATTTACTCTAGTTTCAACGGCTAAACAAGGATCTACACGAACCTGACTTGGGTTCAGCGCGCTCTCTCAAATAGTCATCATGCTGTCTGCGGTTAAACAGACGATATCGGGCACAATTGCCTATAATGACTATGAAACTGAGGTTCTCAAGCACGATGGAGACTCTAATCTTATCAAGGCCCACTCCAAGATGCTCACGGTGGACTTTAAGGGGTCGCCGCTCACAGTACGGACCGCGATTATACCTCATCAGAACGCGCGCATTCTGGGCGAAATCGTAGATAATTTGCCTCTTTTATTTTTTATTCACGGTCTCGGGGGTCAGCTCAACCAGTTTGAGTATATTCTTGATACCGCCTCGTTCACGGCAAACTGTGTGGCCATTGACCTGCCAGGGCACGGTAAAAGCGAGTTTAGAGATGATTGGGAGTTATACACAACTACAAGCTTTGTTGGAATATGCCAGCAAGTGCTCAAAGACCCCAGAGTCCCCAAACACACCGGTGTTTACCTCGTGGGTCACTCTATGGGAACTATTGTCAGTGTACGGCTAGCGCAGGCTCTTGGGAGTTATTGCGCGGCACTGATCGCGATTGCGCCACCCTACACTTCTCCACACGAAACTGAAAAGCTCACAAGCAAGAAGAAATGGCTATACTGGGTCCCGGCCTTGGCGTTTGATGTATTTAGGTCTGCGGTCAGGATCGGAGGTATGGACTCGAAATCGGTGAAATCAGTGGTCAGTGAAGCATGCAAGGAAGAGAAAATCCTCACCAGACAGCTCAGGGTGAACCTACAGTCCCAAACAAAGACATGGCTTCGGACTGCGTATGGGGTCGAGCTCTTGTCTGAGACAGACCTCACCTCTGTCAGGGCACCAGCGCTGGTAATTGGGGCTGAGGACGATAAAGTGTGTCCGCACGCGGATCAGTTTGCGGCGAGGGTTCCTGGGTCCGAGTACCAAGTGGTTCACCATGCCGGCCACGCGGTTCTAATTGAAAAGCCGCATGTTTTGAGTGCGGTGTGCAGTGAGTTTGCCAGAAAACAAAACCCAAAGCTGTGCCTTACATGGCAGCTTGAATATATTGCCAGCAAGAGCGATAAATGGTCGCTGAAGAACGAGCAAAAGTGGAAAGATACCCAGAGCACCGGCACGGTTGTTTCAGGGTTTATTGGGATGAAGACTCTGAGGCAGGATGATCCCGAGCACTGTCCCTTTGTTTTAGAGCAAACCCACCCGGAAATCACCGCTGTGGTAGACATATCACGCGAGAAACCCAGCTACGATCCTGCCAGTTTCACAAGGGTGAAATACCACAAGTTTCCAACGATTGCCAAGCACCCACCGAGTATTGAAGAAGTCTCCAAGTTTATTGAATTAATAGACTCTATCCGTAAAGAGAATCCCAACGCAGTGGTGGCTGTGCACTGCCATTATGGGTTCAACCGTACAGGTTTTCTCATTTGCTCGTATTTGATTGAACAAGACGGATACACTGTTGATCAAGCCCTACAAGCATACGATCACAGTCGGCCCACTGGCGTCCATCATGCACATTTCATCGACGAGCTGCATGTGAGATATAATCACTAGGTGAGAGCTGTACTTTCCTGCTAGATGCCTACAAGATTGCTCTTTGAGCGTATTTATAGAGAAACTAATTTGCGAATTAGAATTAAAACTGGATGCCAACTGAATCACGTTTAGGGTTTCAGTTGGTCACCCCACATTTTTACACCCCCCCTGATATTAAAGACTAGCCCAGGGACCAGGTCGAACTCTTTTCCAATGATTAAACGCCGGAGCACCCTGAGTCTAGTGGCGATTGTATTGACTTGTATTGCTCTTTGGAGCTTTTTCTCGAGCCCCTCAGCGCAGCAAATCTCCAATATCCGTCAATCTTTCATGTCTAATGGCACACCCGATAAATCGCCTAATGTACCCCCGGTAGCGATCCGGGATAAGGATGAGCCCCATGGAAATAGTGTGCAAGATGTTCCCGCGGCGGCCGCGTCGCAGATCCCCGCTCCACAAGGTGCTCTTGCTCAAAAGGGCGACTTGAACGAGCTGGTAAAGGGCAAGCCTATCATGGCCAAAATGAAGAACGAAACCATCAGAGCCGAGGTTGGAAACGCTGGTTGGAAACTGTTCCATACTATTCTTGCGCAGTACCCCGAGGAACCCGATCAAGAAGCCCGTGATACCCTCCACAACTACCTCATGATGTTCTCCCGTGTGTACCCTTGTCGTGAATGTGCCGAGCATTTCCAGCAGTTGCTCGCAGAGTATCCTCCGCAGCTCTCTTCAAGAAAAGTGGCAGTGATGTGGGGATGCGATGCGCACAATAAAGTCAACAAACGACTAGGGAAAGAGATCTTTGATTGCGCATATATTGATGATAAGTATGACTGCGGATGTGGCGACGAAGATGAAGAGGATACCGATAAGGAATCCAGTGTGAGTCCAGTCAAGGGCGGGTGATGACGGCGAGCTATCAGGCAGCTTGACCATACAGCTTGCCCCTCTTCTTTATTCTTTATAACGTTAACAATAAATACAACAAAGCTAATCTATTAAATTATCTTCTGCCCCGCTTGCGGCCCTTTGGTGCGCTGTGGTAGTGTCCAAGCTCTTTTTTGGCGAGCTCATTGGTCCATTCTTTAGAGCCCTGCTCCAGAACAGTTTCCCTCGCTTTGAAACAGGCACGGATAGTTGGATCAAGCTTTAAAAGTTTCTCCAAAAGCTCGCCCTCGCGTATCGAGTTTCTCATCAGGTAGAGTTCGAGCTGGTTGAGCTCCTCTTCATTGTCGTAGAACCGCCACTCATTGGGCTGGGTCAGCATTAGCGAGCCTTCAACAGTTTTCTTGAGACCAAGTGCAGTGAGCGGCTGGAATTTTTCCTTGACCGGGAGCTCAAAGCTATCATCATCGGTATCACTTTTGTTACTGCTGGTTTTGGGCTCATCGACAATCTTGCGCTGCTTGAGGGTAACTTTCTGAGACTTTTTGGAAGGAATGCTGGCAGAGATT
Organism: Wickerhamiella australiensis; assembly: GCA_030579635.1. NCBI lineage: Eukaryota > Fungi > Ascomycota > Dipodascomycetes > Dipodascales > Trichomonascaceae > Wickerhamiella > Wickerhamiella australiensis. The sequence goes on along the minus strand of JAKTRM010000048.1, from coordinate 55,487 downwards.
TCCACAAACCGCCAGTCAGAGTTTCCAGCTGGCTTGGTAGGGGTAGCTGGGGCGTCACTAGCAGCAGGGGCAGAGGCTGGAGCATCACTAGCCACGACCGTCGAAGCATCAGCAGCTGGAGCATTAGGGGCAGTAGTTGGAGCATCAGTAGCTGGGGCAGCAGGGGCAGTAGCTGGAGCATCAGTAGCTGGGGCAGCAGGGGCAGTAGCTGGAGCATTAGCCACGACCGTCGAAGCATCAGTAGCTGAAGCATTAGCCATGACCATCAAAGCATTATTGGTCGCAGACTCATGTTGCTCTGATGCACTTGCCGGAGTAGAGTCTTCCGTCGTACTTTTTACAGGCTCCGGCTCCGGCTCAGCTGTATCTTCGTTGCTCTCTTCAGCCATTTCAACATCACCATCAGCGTCAATCACTTCTGTAGGTTTAGCATTACCATTACTCGTAGTATCATCAGGCTGATCCTCCTTGGCGGGGATTGCAACCTCTTTAGGCTGCTCTGCAGTAGGCTGCACCTCAGCACTAGTCTCGAGGGGTTCCAAGACGGCAGTCTTTGGGGAAACGCTCGGGGAAACTTCAGGCCCATTTGAAACGGGATCTGCCTCTGGTGGTGGCTTGGTGTCCTCGCCCTCCACGCGCTCAGGTGCCTCTTCTTTGGGGTCCGTGCGATCCTGAGACTTGGCCTGGGGCTCTGCTGGAGCCTCTGTCTTGGTTTCAACAGCTTGCTGTTCTTGTGCCTGTTCTTCAGCTGGTAATGGTTGCACTGGGGGCTGTACCGGCTGGGGCATAGGTTGGCCATGCTGTTGCGGCTGAGCAGGAGCCTGCTGGCCTGGCACCTGTTGACCAGGAGCTATCATACCCTGCTGGCCTTGCTGAATCGGTACCATTCCTTGGGGAACCTGCATCGGCTGCATTTGAGGAAACCCCTGGGGCGAGTGGCCTTGCATTTGCATCTGCATCTGCATCTGCATCGGCATTTGCATTTGAGAAGCTTGTGGCATTGGCTGCATTTGACCATTAACAATCTGGAATTGCATCTGCATCGGACCTGCAGCCCCTGGAAACTGTTGGCCAAACTGACCACCTTGAGGGAGTTGCACTGGCACAAGCGTCTGGACACCATTGATCATCTGTGGCATCATGTACATTACCTGCTGGCCCATCATTTGCGGGAACTGCTGCATTGGCATTTGCATCATATATTGACCTTGCGGCATATTTTGCGCCATGGGGTACATTGGCTGTGGGTAGTACATTGGAGTACCATTGGGGGCCATAAACTGCATTCCACGCATTGCGCCCTGCATCATTGGAGCCATTTGTTGCATCTGTGGTGGGAATTGAGGCTGCTGAGGAGGTTGTGCTTGTGATGGTATCTGTAATGGCTGCTGCTGCTGCTGGGGCTGATTTGGCTGTTGAGGTTGCTGTGCATGTACCATCATTGGCGGTTGCTGCGGTAGCTGGTTGTTGGAAAACACAGGTTGACTTGGTGCCTGACGCGACGGGGTCTGTTGCTCAATCGATAGCTCCTTCTGAGCCTTGAGGACATTGGCAGCGTTGACTTGTTTGATCTCTGCGCGCAACCTCCGTTCCTCACTGAGCTTTTTGGCCGCTTTACGATTCTCACGCTGAATTGTAACCGCCCTGTACTTTTCCTGCCACGCTACCTCAGACGCTCTGTCACGACGATCAGTGATGCGGATGTTGATGGCGAAATTGTTGAGTCGTTTACTGAAATCTTCAGCAGTCGGGCCCTGGATCCAGATCCGCGACATCAAGAAGAATGGCTCCCCATTTGACTTGAGGTTGATCCGCTCAACGCCATTGCTCTCAAACCACCAGTACCGGTTGTAGAATCTATCTTTGCCCAGCAACCGAATTCTGCTGCAGTCGTAGTGTAAAAGCTCATTAGATAGGCTCGTGATTTTCTCTGCTAGGACCTCCTGGGTGGCCATGCCCTCATCGTACTCCTTGGCAAGTTCTTCTGAAGCTTCTGTGGAAGCCGCGCGCTTTTCACGGAGCACTTTGAGCGACTCGAGGAGATTTTTCTGCTCGCGCGAGACTTCTGCTCTATCTTTGCGAACTCTAGTCGACTGCTCACCTCTTGTTTCCATGAATTGACGGAGAGCTGGGGCGGTGTGAAGAATCTGAACGAGGAAATCAAGGGTGTCGATCTTTTCGGTGCTTGTGAGCTCAGACCAGTTATCTCGAGCACTAGCGAGCGAAACAGGAGTATCTTTATTAGCTAAAACCGCCAGTATACCCTCGATTGTCGGCAACCATTCACGCATGTAGGACGACTCTGAAAGAGTACAAATGACTAGCGACTGCCAGCCTCCGTTGCTAAAATCACGTTTGCCAATCCGAACCATCCAGTCAATGCCACCCAGCCCGATATATTCCTCGGCATTGTGATTCGAGGAGGACTGGTCTTCAGGCTCGGAGCTCAGCATTGGTTCGTCTTTTTCATCAATGATAATCACTTCAGGCGAGTCTCCAGTGGCTTCTTCATCGGCATCGCTCTTGATACGCTTTGTCTCTGTGCGTTTTCGGGTGGTGCTGCTTGGTTCATACTGTGAAGGGAAAGGGACTGCGAGGATATCCTCACCCGGATCAACGTATACCGTGAGGATAGCACAGATTATTTCTGCCAATACCTCGCTATTGTCATCGATGATTGCCTTGAGGAACTCATCAAACGAGATTGGGCTGAGCACGAGCATCTCGTTGTAAACGTTGATAAAAGACCAGATTTGCAGAGCTTTACCGACTTTGGCTTCGTCTATACTTTCTTCAGACTGCCAGTGAGGCCATTGCTTGAGCTTATCGTACGTGGCAGGGTCGATTGTTGCCGCGGCCAGAATATCCAAATCGTCGACATTTTTGTCGTGCACGAGCTCTGTGGGCTTTTGTGCCTGCTTGCGTCTGCGAGTTAGAGCCGCTGGTTCCGGAGTGGCGGCCTCCGTAGGTGTACCCGAGGCTGTGGGCAATAGCGCGGGCCGGTTCACGCGGGCGGTAACTGCCATTTTGAGGTCCTCTGGCGGCTCCGTGGGGATATTGGGGTACCGGTCGGTATACTCTTTTTTGACGATCCAAGGACATCCCATCCAGTTCTCGCGGCTAGCGGCGTACTTGATAAATGTGCGCACCGACATTTTGTTGAAGTTTTTCCGGTCCCTAAACAGCTCACTCGACTCGTAGATGTCGAAGCGGTTTGGGTAGAATTCGTGGTCACAGCGATATCGCTTTTCTGTTGAGCCCGGTGCGGGCGGCAGCACTTCGTGGACAGTTACCCGTAATCGTTGCTGATCTCTGGTCCTGGCGTGGAGGATCTCGCCCACGAAAAAGTCATGTCTCACGGCGGCATACACTTCGTCGACGAGCAGGTCAAGGCGCGACGTGCGACTAAACTGAACTTTTTGCAAAATGGGCTCCTTGGGGGGCTCGGGAAAATCAGTGACAATGGCCCGCGCTTCACGAGCTTCTTTCTCGACCGCTTCAAAGTACGTGAGGCAGGAGTGGCCCGTTAGCTCGCATATGAACTTCTTTTGGTTGTAAAAGTCCATGCGGGCCAGATATGCGTCATACGTGGTGAAGTATTCGAGCGTCTGGTCAATCACCCACACTGGGCAGTTTTCATTGACAGGAGTCTTATCAGGTGGGGGTATTCTCACGGGTTTTCTTTTGAACGAAACCATTTTGATTATTTGCTTTTTTTACCGGCCGTTCGACTGATCCTTTCTTTTGCCCGGAAACAAGCTCCCAAAAAAAAAACAGCTAGTTGCTTGGGAGTAGGTCCACCTATGAAGGATTATATACGTATGCATTTGATATGCACCTGCAATCACATGACCTCACTCGCTCAACCTTGAAAAGAGCGGTTTGCGATTGCAGACAAGACCAAGTTGGATACCTGTTTTCAGCCATCAGTTGACTTATTTACATCACATTCGCAGCCCTTTAAATCAATGCCGTCCCCGCTGTACTCGTCGTTCATGTCTGAAATGTCTCGAGTCGCGAGATGCAATCGCTGCATGCAGCCATCGGGGGGGTGCATAATGAGCACCGCGGGTACCGGAACCACTGAAAAAGTTTTCTGCGGCCCTGCCCGCCTAAGCGCTCTACGAGATTTAACAACACAATGGCCAGGCTTCTTCCCTATACTTGAACTCCGCTCATCGCATCTTTCTGCTAACCTCCATCTTGTGGCGTATTTCTAGCTTCCACCCCTTTTCCAGTTGTGGCGTCAAGCGTGAGCACCTCCCCACCCAGCGCGCGCGCGTCACAAGACTCAAGCCACCTGGAAAGCACCCGCGGGAAAACTAACGTTTATACGAGAAATTAAAAAATGCTTGCGCCTGTGAGCTCGCTAGACCTTGTGGGTTACCACGAATCCACCGAAAATACCCTTGAAATATCAGGTAATACCGCCAGATGGTACTACTCGGGCACGCCGTTCCGCACATTCACTACCGACGAGCCAATTACACTTGGAGTCTTGTCTGAGTTTAACAATTCAAAATGCGTGGTTCTGGTGTGTAACGATCTGGTGTATACCTTTAGTCAAACGGGACGCACTGGTTGTATTGGCCTCAAGTTCACGCCCGAGAGTATCTGCGCATGTGAGAACGGTGTGGCGTTTATGTTCAAGCAACAAATATATTTAATGTCCGACCCGGACTCTTTTTTCGGACAGGTAGTGCCGTCCAGTACTACTTTGATCGAGCCAAACGACAGGCTAATCTATTTCGGTGAACGGGACATCCAAGTCGCCATTTTGCAAAACGAGGCAACCGTTAAGCTTCTGCATATCCGCAAAATCACCTCGAGGGTTCAAATGCGGCCCAAACGCGCTTCTTCGGTCAACTTCCGCCGCCATTCGTCGCTCTCCAACCAACTCCAACACGATGCTCGAATCATGTCTGGCGTTGGCGATGAGGGCCCACTCGATAAGCTTCAGCAGGGGTCGGTTGCTGACCTCAACCTCGAAAAAGAAGCGGTTATCACCGCCATCGACTCAATTGACTTTGAGAATGTGCCTGAATTGACCATCGCCGCCCAGAGATTTGGCAACCAGCAAGCTCTCTACTTGTTTGACAAAACCAGCAACCAATTGCACACTCGAGTCTACTCAAATGACTCAAAAATCCCAATCTTCACTGGAGTGCGGAAAGTCAAGGGCATAGCCAAGCTCAAAGGGTTTGAGATTGGAAACCTAACCTTCCCAGTAATTGCTAGTTTGGAACAAGACGGTAGGCTGTACCTGCATTCTGCATTTTTCCAGATATCCGATCTCCAGCTCGACGTGCCCTCTTGCACCAGCCTTTCTGGTTGTGACGGTACAAATTCTTTTATGGCTGATTCCGTTCGGTACTCGCTTATCGAGGACAACAACACTGGCCTAGTTGGCAAGTGCTTTGAGATTCTTGCGCACCTGTTGGAACCGACCGCCACCATGTACTGGCTGATGGCTTATCAAGGCGCCTATCAACTCATGCCTGAAGAGAGTAGCTGGTCCACTTTTTTCATCACCTCAATTGCATGCCTTTCAATAGTGGAAAATGCTCAGTCCGAGGAAATTTCCAGCTGGGTGCATGCAGTTCACCACATTCAGTCAACGTACCCTCGCCTCTCATTTGATCATATCGCCTCTATGATTATTATCTGCTTCCATATGCTTCGTGAGGAATATTTATTAGGCGCTCATAGCGATGACTATGTTGATAGCCTGGGGCTTTTGCTGTCGTTTTTGACCCACCACGCAGGATGGGACGGCTGGACTGCTTATTATGGCTATTCATCTGATTTGGAGTGTTTATTGAATGCCGCTCCGCCCCACGTCCGCTTTACCGTACCGGCCGAAAAAGTGTATTCTACAGTGCCCAACATATATGCAACGCTGATCTCCCATATTGCACCACCTCGTATCGAGTATCCCAAGATTACTTCGCTCAAGCACATTTTTTATCAATCCCTTGTTTGTCAAAGTCTATTTGAGTGCCTCTCCAGTTCTGAGGTTACCATGGAGCAAATGATTGATTTGTTAAATCGGCTTCAACTTACACCAGAAACTGTAGGCAACTTTGCTGAAGGCGTGCGCGTGTGCATTATGGAAATTATAAGCTCTTTGCAAATGCAAAAGTCTCTGGGCGGTGGACCCATTGAGCAGTTTAAGTTATTGGGCCGCCGCGACTTTGAGGCCACTGCTTCTCTCGATAGAGAGACGGCGATAAGGGATGATGACAATGACCTTCCTCTTGAGCGCAATTCTAAATTTATTGAAGGGTATATGGCTCTGGTTTTTGACAAGGACCGGCGATTCCGACAAACTTGTCAATTACTGGATCACAACGTGACACACGAATGCCACCTGTCTCAGCCAGTGAACTTCTCCGACCACGAATGGCTGGAAATTCAGCATTTGATCCAGAGCACCCATGTTGTGCGTACCTTATCTCTGGCATTTGGCGTTTGTGCAATGTATTATTCTAGTGAGGCACCTTTTATTTCAGAACGGTTGGCGTTACCCGATCCCGATTTTAAAATGCTCATGACAGAGACAAATTCCTATGTTTCCTTTGATGTTAGTCGAATGCCTGAACAGATCATGATCTGGAGCTATTTCCATATTGGAGTCTCTATCGGCCTTCGCATCTCCAAAGATTCGGAGAATGTCACCGGGTCTTGGATTGTTTATAACAAGCCAGACACTGAGAACGTCTGTCTTCGCCATGCTGGCTTTCTACTTGGGCTTGGCATTAATGGTCACCTGAAAAAGCTGGAAGAGTGGCATACCTATAACTACATGGGTGGCAAGGACCCGTTGATCAGTGTGGCACTTTTGATTGGCTTACCGGCTAGCCATTTGGGCTCTATGGATTCAAAGCTAACCAAAGTCCTGAGTGTGCATATCCCCGCGCTGCTTCCTCAGGGAGCGAATGATTTGAATGTCCGTAGTGATGTGCGAACTGCTGCTGTGATTGGAATTGGGCTGCTTTATTTTGGTACTCGGTCCCGTCGCATGGCTGAAGTGTTTTTGTCTGAAATTAGCTCACCAGACATGGGCAAACAAGAGTTTTATCGGTATGCGTGCGGCTTATCGCTTGGCCTTATGAATCTCGGCAAAGGGCTGGAGCTTCAAGGCGTTGTTGATTCCCAAATGGTTGAGAAACTCGAGCAAATAGCCAGGTTTGTAACGGACGATATTCGCAAGCACCCCACGGGTCATATGTCGAGTAATGGTGCTACGGTAGGGCTTATGCTGATGTTTCTCCAAACAAACAACGAAGGTGTTGCCGCGAAGCTGCGTCCCCCTAGCTCTCGCGTTATGGCAAGCTATGGTCGTCCCGATACCTTGTTTACACGTGCAATGGCTTATCACTTGATCATGTGGGACGATATTTCCGATACTACTTGCTGGGTCAAGGCCCAGATATCGAGCCGCTTAGCTCCAGAAGATAACAGCTTGAGTGTGGAGAAGTTGCCGTATCTCAATATCTTGGGAGGCGTGGCCACTGCAATGTGTCTCAAGTATGCTGGCACTCAAAACTTGACAGCACTCAATACCGTTTTATGTTTGATCGATGAGCTGATTGAATGGACGGATGTTTCTTTGGATGATCTCGGTGTTGATATAGCCGACAAGGAGAGTCGTCCTGATTTGGTGATCGCACTTGCAAACGTGAGCTTTATTCTATCCTCATTGGCAATGGCAGCGGCTACAATTGTTGTATCGAGTGGTAACCTGGACCTACTGAAACGACTGCGTATTCTACATGGCCGCTCAGTCGCCTCTCTGCCCATGAACGCCATCTATAACATGAATGTTGGCGTATCTCAAGCGCTGGGGATGCTATTCTTGGGAGGATCCGAGTATTCTTTTGACAGGAGTTGCAAATCGATTGGGTTTCTGAGTATCTCAGTCGGGATGCTTGCCAGTGCCGGTAAAGAAATGATCAACTGGCAGCTACTTCGCTACTTTTGGGCGTTTGCCGCACGGCGCCAATCAATTATTCTACGCGATGTGGCAACAAACAGGCCTGTAAAGGCCAATGTCGAGGTTTCTGACGGATCTGAAACCATCACTCTCAAGGCGCCCGCTCTTTTACCGTGCAACACGCAAATAGTGGAGTTCAATCACCCGGACTATTTGCCGCTTGTTTTAGAGCTCGACGATGACCACTTGCCCGCAAAGACTTTCAGCGCAACTCGGGTAATTTATATTCAGAAACGTCCGTCGATTCCGCTCCCCGATACCCTTGAAAAGTGCTTGGCCAAAGATGAAAACGACAAGGAGACGGCAAAGTCCATCTCTTCGGCCGTCCGCCACCTCAACATAATGTCCCTGTTTCCTGATAAGCGCGCTAGCTACATGTGGAATTTGCGGTTACTGTTTACGTTTACTGATTTTTGGACCAGTAGTAGCGACGGTCTCAAGTTTATCCCCAGCAGGGAAATCGACATGTTGAAGTTGAATGTGTGGAGAAAAATCAAATCAGAGTGAGAAGAAGCGCTCTCTTAAAATTTAGCTATAATTTTTGCATGATAATCCGTAATAAGCATTTATTTATATATTCTCAAAGTTTGTTGAGAGTGATGGTTTGTGGTCCTTTAACCAGTGCTGATGCGGCAAGTGCTGATGCGGCAATTACTATGACTATTTCTTCAGTACAGTCTTGAGAAACTTCTCGAGCGGCTCAAAGTGATCTAAAAGCCCTGTGTTGCTGGGTACCTGGTACGTTTGAAGGTATTTGAATCCATACAAGCCTCGCAACCTCTGATGAGAGTCACAAACTCTCTGCACATGCTTAACGTCGCTATTGGAGCGATTCCGGCTCTGTTTTTCTGTGGTCATTAGTATGGGTGTGCCCTGATTGACTTTGGACTTGGGGTACCTTGTCTCCAGATGAAACCCACCAAAAGACGCGACTGCTAGAAACTTGTAGGGGATATGGCATGCTGCTGCCAGTGCCATCACTCCACCTTGCTCCACGCCTGCTATAATCACTTTATCCTCTTTTTGGACGATTTCAGTCAGGGCCTTGATCGACTTTCTATATTCGCTCTCGTCGCATACATACTCACCACGAGAATTTTGGGAAATATTGAACCAAACAGGGCCTTTAGAGCGGCCGAATAGTCTTGGTTCTATTCTGTAGGGGTTTGGCTGGAGGAAAATCAGTTTGAGGTTATGCTTTTTCACGAGGATATCATATAGTCGCGGGTCGTAATGTAGCCACTCTGCTGAGGTCCGGAATGCTTCTGGCATAAGTATCAGTGTGGCATCTGGCGACTTTGCTTTGTGGCCAATAGTCCATACTCTGTATCTTTTCGGGACCCACCACCACATTGTCGGAGAGTGATTTAGCTCAGGGCCACACGCCCTGGGTTTTTATAGAGAATCCCCTTCGACATATGCATGCCATGATTAATTGCATATAAGCTATGATAGTGGTACCGAGCCGTGCATGATAGTCTGCCGCTTCATACCAGTGCCTTGATAAAAGTTGACCAAATGCAGTCTATCTATGTACAGTCCTTTTCATATATACAATCTGATATCAGTGGTGTTTGCCAAAGAATCCAATATCAGCGGGCTCGACGAAACTTTTGGCCCATTGCTCCAACTTTTGTTGCTGGTCCTGGCGAGTACAATCAATATCAAGGGCGCGATCGCGGCATGCGCGTTCAACCTCATCATCAACCAGCTCATTGAGGTTGTTTGACCTCAGGAAATAATCATCAGCGCGGATGAATTGGAGGTGCTGCAGCAATCTGCTCTTGAGCCACGCACTGGGGGCCAATTGGTACATCAATGGTGAGCCAGGAAACACAGTCTTGCCCAGTCCCACCAATTGGCCACGAGTCAAGGCATGAACCGAGGTTGCCTCGTTCATGTCCGAAGACTGTCTGAGATTTGCATATGCAGTGCGGTTTGCAGAATAGAGCTTCTTGAGCTTGGATCTAAATCCTTGGCTATAGCACGTTGAAGGAGAACACCGAGGGAACAAAAGCAGAATTAGAGGCGTAAACTCAAAGAATACCAGTAGAATAAGCGCAAACCCCGGGATCTTGAGCGCATCAGGGGGGGTGCGTACCAATGTAAGAAGGTCCTCGCGGGTGAACTTGTTCAACAAACTTGTTTCTTGATGATGAATACTGTTCAAATGACGGTAATTCTGGTACTCGGCTATCAGCTCTAGAGGCGTCTTGGCATTGTATTCTTGACAAAGTTTCCGCGACATCTTATAGTTGCCCCAAACATTATACAGACCTGTTTTGTAAAAGCCTAGTAATGCTTTGCCCTTTTTATAAATGCCCTGTGCCGGAGCAACGGGTGCCGGCAACGTCTTGAGTGCATTCATAGAGAAACGAGCTGTGGGTGGCGAATATGTGGCGATTATTACTCAGTATATAAAGGGCGCGTTTCCGATTCGACTCGCTTTTTACCCGATACTGACTCGACACTCGTTTATCGTAGCTTAATCAAATCACGGGCCGCTCCCCTCATTACAACCATAGCGTGCCCCCATAGCAATCATCTAATCGCTGTGTGCATGGTAGCTTGTTGTGTTTTCATTGGGGTGGAGATTCATGGTGAATGGACTGTGAGTCTACGCTATTCCCGAATAGGGAGTGATCTTTCTAATTAGCCAAGAACTTTGAGAGAAGTTCAATTGGTTTCTAGTCTGGTTCCAAGCGCTTCAAGCACTTCGACACACGGTAGGGCCTCTCAAGGCACGACTAGTAAGACTTTACGGTGTTTACTAGTTTAAAGTTAACCGTGGAGAGCTCGCCTTACTAAAGATATAGCTATCAGGAGTAGAGGGTCGGTTGAGAAGGTACTTGCAGGCACTTTTTTCTTTAAAGTAGAGCTCCGGCTCGCGCTGGCGATATCTGGGGTATGTAAATCGTGCTGATATTCAATTGGCAAGGTACTAACACAATATGAATGGCTGCGTGGATAGCGAAGAGTCGGAGAGCGAAGAGTCGGATAGCGAAGAGTCGGATAGCGAAGAGTCGGATAGCATAGAGTCGGATAGCATAGAGTCTAATAGAGAGCTCAGCCAGGATAGCTAAGAGTCTAAGAGCTCAGCCAAAGCTCAGCCAAACATAGCTCCATCCGAATCCCTAGTTAATAAATTATGGTAGCGAGCCCATAAGGCTCACCTTACGCTTATCTCTGAATACTTCACTTCAACTTCACCCCGGCTTTATCTACTGAACCCTATCGACGCTGCTGACTATGAATCTACTGCTAGGCGTGGTAGTAGCGGTGGTATCTGGTGCCTTGCAATCGCTGGGGCTGACGTTACAACGTAAAGCACATGTTCTTGACCAGGAATCAAAGCGGGCGAGTCGTCACTCTGCCTCCTGGCAGCTCTGGCGGATAGGTATAATTTTATTCATAGTCGCGAACGTTGTTGGCTCGAGCGTCCAATTGCTGGCACTCCCACTAGTTGTTTTGTGTCCTTTACAAGCATGTGGTCTCGTTTTCAACAGTATATACGCTACCCTGCTACTCAGCGAACCATTCACATACCTCTCCGCGTTGGGGACTGGTCTAGTATGTATAGGAGCGGGTATAGTGGCCGGTCTAGGCGCCGTATCAGAGCCGCACAAAAGTCTTGATGAGCTCATTGACCAGTTGAGGGTGCCTCAGCTGCAAGTATGGCTCCTGTTTTCCTTGGGGCTCGCTGTAGCACTTTTCTGGCGACGCAACTCTGTATCTGATCGACAAAGGGGCTATTATTTCGGTATCATAAGCGGGATTCTCAGCTCGCATTCTCTATTAATGGCTAAAAGTGCTGTGGAACTGCTGGCTCTCGCAACTCACGAACCCACCGTCTTGCTTCGGGGCTCGTTCTGGGCAATTGTGCTGGCGTTTGTATTCTTTGCAGTCGCCCAGCTTGCCACTGCGAATTTGGGCCTCAAGTGTATCCCCACAAGTATCTTATACCCTCTTACATTTTGTGTTTTCAACTTTGTTTCCATGTGCAACGCTCTGGTGTACTACCGAGAGTCGGGAATAGGGTGGTCCAAGATTCTCTGGGTACTTTTTGGTACCGCTATTTTAGTATTGGGGGTTATATGTCTTAGTATTCGCTACGAGATCCGCCCGCCACCCGAGCAGTCTCCGCTATTGGTCGACGCATCAAGGTACACATCGCTTGATAGTCTCAACCCTGACATCTCCAGCCCAGATAGCCCCGCACATTCATCCTTCCGGAGAAATAAGCATTCGAGAAGGTCTCTCTCCAAAGAGCAAGCAGATCTAGTCAGAGAGCTGACCTCACTAGATGTAGTACCGGAGAATCATTGAAGTTTTGTCCTGATCTACAAGACAGGCCGCCAACGGTCAGGCCGCCAAGGGTTTATTTTGGCCAACTGCCAATAAAAAGCAAAAAGCTCAGAGCTTATTTCATCTGCTTTTGTATTTATTTCTGATTTATATATATGATTTATTAACCACAGTTCAAAGGAACGGAACCTAGAGAATCTGGCAAAGTGAACGACAATTTGACTCTTTGATATCAACAATATTTCAATTGTATAGCCCTCAAGGTGACAAGTAGCATCCCTGTTCAGTAGGGTCACTGCTGAACCCCAGCGACCAGCCAATAAATGGCGCAAACAAGTCGGCCTTGAGCTCAAAGAGTTTTTTGGCCTTTATAGCACTTTCGATATCCTCAAACATAATCTGGAATGCAACTTCATTCCGGCAAAACATCGGTTGCACGCATACAACTGGGCCCATCACTTCAAAGACTTTTTCCATCCTGAGCATGTTCATCTTGCTATAGAGGAGTCTGCAATCGGCTGTATTCACAGGCCTACTGATTTTGAGCACACGACGTGCCCCAACATGAAGCGCCTTCTCGTACTCTGGACCGCGGTTCCGCATGCTGGTGTCTGGAGACTCTGGCCGATAAACTTGGCCCTCAACGATGAACTGACCAGACTTGGCATACTTGTAAAAGGTATCGGCAGCAGGCTTTTCTAGGAAATAGAGAATCAGCAAATCATTGGCGCGTGTGACGCGTTCAATGGCCCCGCCTCGGACTTGAGAAAGTATGCTCTTGAGCGGGACATCAGGATCAATGCCACGAATAGAAATTAGGCCACCCACGGGGTATTGGCCTCTAAGGGACCAGCTGCCCGTGAGGCTGTAAGTTGAGCGGAGACTTTTGCGTGCATTGCTAGTATCGACTTTTTGGCGTTTTTCACTGCTTCTTTCGAGACTGTTGGTGGGTAAAAGCGGGTTTCTGGGAAGCGACATGAAAAGAAGATCCGAGTCTAGACTTGGGTATGTTTATATACCTCGATACTGTGCGGTAACTACTCTATTCGGCAACTTTCTGCTCATTACGGCAGGTGAAGCTTTTGCCGCTTGTGCGGCTGGTCGCGGTCCGGCAAAAAGTACATTTTCTAACCGAAAAATAACTCGCCATGTCTGCTGGTTTCTGCCTTCATGACTTCGCGAAGAGCCATTGTAGCGTACTGTGAAGCGCCGAGATCCATCTTGAGGATGAGAGCCTTTTGAGGACCCTCAGTACTGACGATTTTCTCGTCTGTGTTTTGTTCAGCTTGCTCGAGATCGGTTCTAATCAGCGTATCATCCTCCGCTGCATATGAACTTCTCCACCACTCGACATTGCCCGGCTTGGCAACTATATGGCGATACGATCCGGATAAGCTAAACTCGCGCACGTTGCGGCGCATTTTATGGCAATCCACAGCGTCCTTTTGCATTTCGTTTTGGTAAAACTCAACCAAATTACTTGGGTAGACAATATCAAACCCGGGGGTGGGCAGCACCACGTCGTAGATCGTCTTTGTACCCTGCTCGATTTCCTCGGCAGTCACTGGGCGAGCACGCTCAAACCCGTTTTCAATGCCAGCAAGAACCAGATCTCCGTGCCTTATTTCCAGGCCATGGGCTCTAATCCTCTCGGTAGCGGCTGAGTTCCAAATATAGCTCTGGTAGGCGTGCACGTACATCAGCTTGAGGTTCCGTGGCACTCGAAGAATAGCATTAAGACGGGAGGAGCTTTCTTGCAGGCTTGTGAGGATCGAGTGCTCGGCAGAACACTTGCGAGGCATCAGCTCGAGTGCTTTCTTGATATCTCCTGCTTTCCAAGCGGCCCTTGCCTCGGCAGAGTCGGGGCTACTGAGCTCCTGTGGCTGTAAAAGAGCATCCACGGCCCCGTCATAATCACCTGCCAGGATCATTCGGCCAACCGTGTGTGTTGAGACGCTAAAAGTACCGAACCGCTGCAGCCCAAAATAATTGATGAAACCGAGGTTTTTCAGGTTTCTGAGGGCAGCATCAACGTTATCGTAGCTATTGACATTACGCAATGCAATGTAGAATTGGTTTCCGTCAAGATCACCAAGACGAAGCGCTTCCTTGGTGTGGCAAAAGTTTCCGAGCTTGGCGTTCTTGAGGGCGTAATTGAGGCTCTGGACGCGCTCAAGACTAACGTTCTTAACCGTCATGTACTGTGTGGTGGCGCCGCGTTTGTCTTTTGTGCCAGCAAACCCGATAGATTTCGTAGGGAACCTCAGCAGTTTGGCGATGATCGACGCGACCTCCATGGTTTCCTTGTTTTCCTTGAAAACGGCAAACTTGATGAAATCACCTTCACCCTTTGCTCTCATTTTAGGCTTTCTCTGCCTTTTAGTTGCAAGCTTCACCAATATCTTGCCGTCTTTAAGGGTCTCGGTCTCGAGACGATTATTCCAAGCATTTGCACAAAGACGATGGATTGCGGTGCGCTCTTCTTTATCGGAATACGCTTTGGAAGACTCCACTTTGGTTCCAGTACTGAACAAACCGTTGATGGCGGCCACAAGGTCAGGGCCGAGGACTCTGTTGAGCTCGTCCAGGTGCTCTGAGATGTCTGGAGGTGGGTTGCTCGGCTGGCCAGGCCCAGAGTCGGGTTTGAGTTCTGATTCTGTTTTGGGCTCGGGCTCTGGTCTCGCTGGCATCTCCAGTTTGAGGTGGACAGCCTCTCCCGCTGAAATTTCATTCACCTGAAAGTCCGAGTACCTCGCCTTGAGAATACCAGTAAACCCAGGGGTATCTGGACATATATAATGTGTGATTCCAACATCTTTTTCCTGAATCCCTTTAGGCTCCAAACGTATTCTTTTAGGCGCGGGTGCGGCGTCTTTTGAATTTTGCATTGCAATTTAGTATGGACGCTGATATTTAGATATTATAAGACCCCGTGGGGGTGCGGGCCAAGGGGTGCAAAGAATACGCCATTACTAAGCGGCATTAGATATTATAAGACCCTTCTCTCAAGGGTGCACAGAATTCACTATTACTAAGCAATATTCGATATCACAAGACCCTTGTCTCAAGGGTGCAAAAAGCCATCATTACTAAGCAGGCTCTTGAAATCTCAGCTTTCTCCCCGCCCTCTCGACCAACAAGCTTCTCTAATGGCATCCACTCAAGCAATTGTACTGAGTATGACCAAAACCATCGTTGGTGCTGGAATGCTGGCTCTCCCGTTCTCTTATCGCCAGCAGGGAGCCATTGTCGCTACCGCCATGATCTTGATAGCGGCTCTCTCTACAGGAATTGGGCTGTTTTTCCAAGCAATTTGTGCAGGATACCTCCCCAAGGGCAAAGCGAGTTTCTCTGCTGTTTGCAGAATCACGTACCCGCGTCTGGCGATTATTTTTGACTTGGCAATCGCAATCAAATGCTTTGGAGTTGCCGTGTCCTACTTGATCATTGCTGGTAACCTGTGCCCCATTATTGCCGATTACTTCCGTTTGGGTGGGATCTTTCTGCTCAACGAGCTCTGGGTCACGCTGGCATTGGTACTGGTGGGGCCTCTGTGCTTTAAGAAAACGCTTGAAAGCCTGAAATTCACCAGTGTCATTGGTCTTGTTAGTGCTGCGTACCTTGCAATTCTTGTCGTGGGCCACTATTTCGCCAAAGATACTCTCCAAGAGCGGGGACATGTTCAGCTGGGCCCCACAAGCATCGGCGACATTTTAACCAGCATGCCCATCACTTTGTTTGCGTATACCTGCGCTCAAAACATGTTCCAGGCTCTTAATGAGCTGGGAAATGATAGTCCCGGACAGATTGTGCTACTGATTGTTACCTGCCTTGGAGGCTCGTGCACCGTGTACGTTATCACTGGTATCTGTGGATACTTGAGTTTTGGCGACAATGTCACCGATAATATCATTGCCATGTATCCTCAATCGGTACTTTCAACATTGGGACGTTTCGCGATGGTCATTTTGGTTTTGTTTTCGTATCCATTGCAGATCCACCCAGCCCGTGCCTCGGTGATCAATATTGTCAATGCTCTCAAGAGCGCGAGTTCCGACGATGCCGCACCCCTTTTAGTTGATGAATCACAAGCTCAGCAGTCCCCGCCAGCTACGCAAACGGAGCCCTCGGATTCGATCACCTATAAAGTGACAGCAGTGCTGCTGGTGGCTAGTTATGCAATCGCAATGTCTGTATCGTCATTGGAGGTTGTTTTGAGTTTTGTTGGCGCAGTGGGTGCCACATCCATTTCGTTCATCCTGCCGGGAATCTTTGGCTTCAAGCTGAGCAGCTACGATGGTCCCAATCGCATTTTCCAATTCACCCAGCGCTCGCAGCAGACTCTCAAGGTGGTTTCAGTTGTGTTGACTATCTGGGGAGCCTTTACATTTATTCTTGGTTTGGGATCCAATATTTACCGCATGGTTGGCTGATTGAGAATGGCAAACTGAGCTATTCTTGGTTCCTGCATTCCGCCCTCGACCTGCTACAATCTGAAACATAAGGATCATCGTGCGTCATTGTCGGCAAGGCAATCCATGTTTCGGAAATGAGTCGTCCTGCCATTTGGTCTGCAGACCACACGCAGACCGCACGACCTAATCATTGCTAGCTGTATAGTCTTGAATCTCTTGCAAGTATCAAGGAATCAAATGCATAATTATCTCTATAGGCTTTCCTATGGGCTTTCCTATAGGCTTTTGCCTCGAGTGGAGGCCAATACATAACCTCGTGCATGCATATGCAGGTATACCTTCTCGGCTCGGTGAAGAGGAATGCGAGAAGCGTTGACGAGGCCCTGGCTATCTCAATAAACCTTGAACCTCTAGGAGCTGAACGATCCTCTAGACCGCTACGTCATGCCTCGTACGTCATGCCTCGCAGCGTATCGATCAGACGCATACGCACTTGCTGACTAGGCAACGCGTGTCTTTGACAAGTGAACCAATTTCAATATTACCCTGAGACACAGAATTACGTTGTTGTGCACGAATGCGCAGTCCCCGTCAGATCAGGCTGAGCAGCCACCGAGCACGCATCCCCGCCACTCAGATACGTCCATAGCCAGGCTGGTCTTCTTTGGGCCCTAGCCCTGAAAAGGGTGGTTGAACAGCAGCAGCCGGTTCAATGACTTTAGTGGTTGGGATCCAGTGGGTTGTGTAAGCCTGTTTCAGAACCTCTTCAGGGCCGAAAGGACTTTTATTGTTTATTTATTCTTGTTTGTAGCTAATTTAAAACGTGTTCGGGCCGAGCCTGAGATACAATACGGCTGAGGATGCGATACGACTGAGAATGCGATACGGCTGAGGATACAATACGGCCGGGAAATTCCTAGGAGTTTCTTATTGTCCAAGCTTAAATCAGGAACCGTCTGGGTTGGCTGGGTCAATCAGTGCTGCTTGTGAATATGGCACTTGTTTATCCGTTTGATCAAGTGGCACCAAACAGAAATATTCTTGTTTTTTTCTGAGGCCCTCGACAGGGGTGGCCATTTATTGCATTTCACTCCTGGGTTTGTGCTCTTGTGTAGTTACAGGGCGGACTATGCAGGTACCCATGCTAAATGGTGGGCTGATTAAAGAGGGAGCGGGCAGATATCCTTGGAGCACGGGCCGAGTGGTCGAAACAAAAAGGGCCGACTAGACAAGTATCCCCCAACAAATACAACAGGCGTCCCCGCTCTGACATTGAAGCGTGGCCGGGCAAAAAAAACTGCGTGGATCCATATCATGCAGGTGCGTGCAGGCTTTGGTAAGTGATGCAGTCCCCCAACCCTTGCCCCTTGCCCTGATTGGCAGGGCCGCAGGGTATATAACCCTCGTACCCCCCCTTAGCGAGAATTGCGCGTAGCACCAAACCCCACCCCCTGACCTATTGAGCGTGTTTGGTTATCCCTCCTTTTGCCAGCGCGTATAAATTATTTTTTTCCATCAAAGTAAAAAAGCGAAAAGAATAGATACCTCCCACCCCTCGCCCCCTATTTAATGACTGTGGTTACGAATTTACTTGGAGACCCCTTTTGGCTCACCACGCTGGCTATTGGCATAAGCGGCTGGGTTATCGCCCTTGTCGGGTGCATCATCAACATAAACGACGGCACAAACCGCAAAGCTTTCCCCATCCTCACCTGGTGGGGGCTCGCGTTTCAGTTTATGTGCATCGTGATGGTCGCCTATGGTGTCGTGACTAATGCGCTCTGGCTGTACCGGTTTGCCCTTTTGGCGCTGCTGGCGATTGCAACAATGTACAGCACCAACAGCACAAACAACTTTGTTTGGCGCGACGGCTCGACAGTGGGCGCGATCGCAGCGGGCGAAATTTTGCTCTCGATCATTAATATATTGTGGATCTTTTATCTGGGCACGTCTCATGAGGAGCCCATGCACCACGCAATTAGCTCGTTTGCGGTGCCCAAAGTCACCACGCGCTACGCTCGCGCCAACCGCCGCCCCCAATACCCAACATCCCAAAACGGCGGCTCTGCTTTTGCGAAAAGTAACCAGAGCTGGCAGCGGGGACCCCAATCGTCTCACGGGCAGCCTCGCAGCTCGCAAGGTCACCAAACGACACACGCTCAGTATCAACCACAGTACATGAGCGACCTCAGAGGCTTTGAGAACCCACAGCTCGCCCACCAATCCCTAATCAGTGGAAGCACCGACCAGAGCGACTCGCTATCAGTACCCACAGACTATCCATACAAGGCGCGCGCTCTTTACACGTACAGCGCGAACCCCGAGGATGGAAACGAAATCAGCTTTGAGAAGGACGAAATCCTCGAGATCTCAGATATCACCGGTCGTTGGTGGCAGGCCCGTCGCGACAATGGTGAGGTCGGTATATGCCCCAGCAACTATGTTGTGTTGCTTTAATATTTATTTACGAGTAGCATCTTGTAGTAACTTTGTTAATAGAATTGTGAGGCGGTGATGGGGTTGAGCGGAGAGCTCGTGAGGGTTGAGCGGAAAGCTGGTGATCTGGAGAGCTCGTGATGGGGCCGGTGATGGGGCTAGTGAGTTGAAAGCTGGTGACGGGGTGTTGATCTGGAGAGCTGGTGAACACTTTGAGAACCAATCTTTCTGGTCTTCGTCAAGCGCCGCTCGGTGCCGGTATTGCCTTGGCCTACCAATAAAGTAAAGTCCACAAAATAGTGTAGTGTGGATACTACATTGATTTGATTCGACCCGGGTAATTCGGAGTATACTTGATTTATTCCTATTATATTGTATTACTTCCCATACATTATAAATGGATCATCGGGCCTCAGGTGTACAACCTCAGCTGTAACCTCAGTTGTAACCTCAGCTGTAACCTTACTACCGCCCCATATTCTCTCACTCTACGTGCTATTGAGTGCCATTCGAATGTTATTCAAGTCAGGCTACCGGTTGCGAGTGCCGACCAATGCCCAGAGATGGCAAAGTCTTACCAGCCACCCAAACCAATAGAAACATAGGAGTAGTAAACCACTTCACTGCTAGCTCGCCTGGCCGTAACAGCTTCTCGCTTTATCTCAGTACACAGAGAATAAGATACAGATATAGATATAATTTTAGAGGCCGTGATCCGTAAACTCAATGCTAGGAACGGCACATGTAATAAAACATTCGCAAGCTTAATCCTCATCCTCGTCATCGCTGCGAGTATCTTCGGCGCCTTGACCACGGACAACCTTGATAACGACCTTGATGATCATCCATAGCCAGATAAGGGTGAGCACCTGCAAACAAAGCAGCAGGAATCCGAATACATCATGTGCAGACTGCGTATAGCACACATAGGTGCTCTCTGCCGCATTCCATTTGCAGTTGTTGGCAATCTCTTTGGGGGCCTCAAAGTAGGCATACACAAGCTGCCAAACGAAAAAGACGTGACGCAGCGAAACCCAACCGAATAAAAATGCCATGAATGCAAAGTCGCAGGCATTAGAAAACCCTGCATACTTGAGACACTTGGCCAGGCAAAGCTGGAAATCGACTCCGTCCATGATGATCATGATGAGGTGGCCAATACGGGTATAAAAGTTCACATAGGAGCCTATCACAAGCAAACAGGTGATAAAGTGGTGAGTCAACATCTGATAATGATCCTTGCGGCGCTCCTCGGCGTGGATAATATAGATTTGAGTGATCCAGAACCCGAGCTGGAAAAGATAGTAGGCCTTGATACCGGCGTCCATATTGACATGGGGGTAATCATGCCATAGCTGCTTTGGATTCCAGCTATAATCAGACTCGTAGAGGAGGTAAACACCGATAGATGTCAGGATGAAGTAGTAAACAACACACCAGCTCTGTTCTGCGAATCGGACAGCATGTTTCGGCTTTGTGATGTTATAAAAGGGGGCGATACGAAGGAAAATCCGCACAGCCAACGCCCGGAGCCCTATTACTGCCATACCGCTCGAAATGACCACGCCCCAGTCATCGTGACCCGCTTCAGAAACAAGTTTTCCATTGAGCTGGTGCGCGTGTTGAACATAGTAAAATCGCGATGCAAATTGGGCAGTTGCGGGACAAATGCCAATAATAAAAATGGTACAAAAGTATGCGGCTGAAACAAGCATTTGCTTGGTGAGGAGGTCGACCGCTTTCTCTGTCTCGGCCGCGTGCTGTATATCTACACGGGGAGCGGGAGGAATCTCTGGTACCGCACATTTTCTCGCCCTCAGAGCTTTTTCATCGAGAGATCCCGTTGCGAGACTTCGAAACTCTCCAGATGTGTGCATCTCGTGGCCAAGGTGATTGAAAGAGTTGTTCACTTACACCTAGCGTCACGTGTCGTGTTTTCTAATATAGTGCCATAATTTTTCAGTCTAGCATTTTGCGTTATTGAACCGGCTCAGGTGATTATGGTCGGTTCGAGTGCTTTCAATAAAATACATACAAGCAGTGCTCTACGGAAAAACATAAACTGGGCCATCCACACAATGGCATGCACCTGAGCCGAGACACAGCCTCATTAGGTTACTAACAAATTAAGGGGACCACCGACGGTGGTACAGTCTAACGGTTTCAGAGCACGGGGGTGCCAAAAATAATTGGAGCAATTGGGGATCGAACCCAAGACCCCACGCATGCAAAGCGTGTGCTCTACCACTGAGCTATTGCCCCCGACACGAGTCTGAGGCCAATTAATAATAACAATTCGTAATCTTACCAAAATCTCGGCTCCAACCGGGTTACGTTGCACGTCAATTTCTGGCTTTAATGGCCTTTTCCTGGCTATTAAACAGTATTAGCAGTATACTGGAGCCACTAAATTTGGTTGAAACCCATTTATGAATCATATTCATTGCTTTTCCATAATACGTGCTAAATCCTCTCTCAAGAGCTGTCCTTTAGTAAAGTATGGGGAAAAAGTCGTTTAAACCCCTTGTACAATAAGCAGACGCTTTTACTTTTGGGTGTTTGCCTCTTCATCTCGCCCTTGGCACAGCATGTGGAAAAGAACCCCAGCAGGAAAACAGGCGCGAGAGAGCACAAACGAGATTAGTGTAAGCTATATAGGCTTGAAGTAGGTGCTATAGGACTTTAAGCTCCATCTGGCCGCCAATTGGTCCCATCCACCTAGGTTTAGTTAGTCCTGCCACTGGGTGAATATACTACAGAGGTGTTGGCAAAACTTGTTTGCTGTTTCCATCATTCCAGATGCGGCTAAATATAAAGGCCTTTTCATATGTTTGCCCACCCAACAGGCAGATGCCAAACCGACAAGACCGCTAGTATAGCGCAGAGCGAGAGTGCTACCAACATGGTCAATTCCCCTTAGCTCCCACCAAAGAAAGACCCCAAGTCCAATGCAGTGCCAGGTTACCTGAGGTATACTGGCATCTAAAGTAATGCTCTCAAGTGGGGATCTATCTGCAAGGTGCGCACGTATTTCTTGGTACATCATTATAGTGTAAAGGCTAGTAGGAAACAGTGTGGCTGCATTGAACACATTAGCATTAATCCCAAGAAATAAAATACAGAGTCCCATAATACATTCGTTCAAAACCGCAATCAGGTACAAGAGACTAGCCAGCAGGTACAAGAGACCCACAAGCACGCACACCAAGCAAAAAACGACAAATTGTGGGCCCTTAGTGCCAGGGCTTTTCTGGTGAATTCTACGAAATGAGCCCGACTTGCTAGCCTCAACTGCGGCATCCCAAGTGAAAAATATGACAATCAATTCCGTGATCGCAAAAATTCCACTATGCTCTGAGGAATAGAGCCGGAATACATGGTGATCAGGGCCGGTGCAGGGGCTGAGCTTGCGCCACGCGATATAGATCAATGTTGCTGATAGATACAGTGACGTGAAGCGTATAAGGAGCAGTGCAAGGACAAAGGCATCTCTTCTTGCAAGCCATGCTTGGGCCCCTTTCAAGCACTTGTGAATTTCGGGCTGGCTCATGATAGAACCATGGACGCATTCGTAACAGAAACCAAGTACACCAGCTATAAAACAGAGATATACTCTCCTGGGTATCTCTTCTCCACTAGCACTTGGCTCTGAATAGCCTGCCGCTGTTGCTGTTGCAAGACTAAACAAGAGCAACAGCAAACTTGGGTTGCGTGTATTAGACATATAGCGCCGTAATTTAGATGCGCCGGACTTGAGTATCTTGTCGGTACGTGTCGCTACACCGTCACATACTAGCTGAGGCATGGGCTCTTGATATTTTAGTTGCTGTGGGGCAAAACGCTTATCTCTATTTCTATTGATTGTATAATCAAGGTTAGAGTTTGGTTCTAAGCTTACAGGGCTTACAATAGAGCTACAAATGTCATATAGCTCCGATTGAAGCCAATTGTGCCTACACATACAGTTGGTAAAAAGCGTCTGGTGGATCACAAGCTCTCGGTTACATGTACTCGTCGCTTCTGATCTTTCTAGCCAGTATGTAGCTACCCTCTAAGACAACCCTATATCTTCTCAAATGTGTTGATCAGGATTGAAGAGATTAGTTGATGAACCAATCAGTTGATAAGAGATGGTTATCTGACCTTGATCAAGAAGGTTTTGGGAAGAAACGGAGCAAAAGATAGATCATGTGATGGGGCATATTGTGTGGTCTGTGATCAACATTGTTTCTCTGAAATCCCTCTGCTGAGTTACTGTACAGACACATTGCATCAATGCCGCAGCTGGAATGCAGATAGTGCATATGTCACTGACATAGCACTCCCTTAGAGTTCTGGCCACTTTTATAGCTCACAAGTATATACATTATATCTTGAATGTGCGCGTTCAAGGTGGTGAGGCGCGCAGTGTAAACATACCGATAACCTCACCTATTGATACCTTGAAGCTGCGAGATCAGAGCTGTCGAGCGTGGAGTGCTTGATCATTGGGGTAGGGTTATCTCTTTCTTGACTATTTAGCGCTGGGTTACCGCTTCTGAATGCATTTTATGCTAGCTATATGCATTTTTTTCCGATACTCCATGCATCAAATGCATTGACTAGAAAAGAGGTGACGGACAATTAGCGGAGCATGCCAGCCAAAACTGCTATTTATATGATTCTTGTACCCTTCAATCTTATCTCTTTGTACAACCTCGGTGACACATGTGCGACAGTTCATCTTTTCATCGCATAGCATCTAAAATATAGCATATCACGCCCCCGATTCTAATTAATGACCCTTTTATAGCTACCTGGGCCGTCTAATCCTCTTCAGCACTCATTTGTTCAATGATTAGCTGGTCACCCTCGGTATCCCTGGGAAACTGTTTCTGGGGTAATTTATGCATTGAAAAACATTTTCATGCGCTTTAAGTAATGAAAATCAATAAGAATGGGCCAAAAAAACAAAGTTTAGACTGATTTGAAGCTTCACGTAGCCCGAAAACGGCACCTGAAAATTTTGGGCCGGTGGGTATCACCGACATCTACCGGGAACCGTCGCGTACGGCCATCTCTGTGATTGGACAACAAGGCTTCCCGTCTGATCAGCCATATTTAAGCCCACAAGAGCCTTATTCAGTATTGCAGTCGGAGACGATGCGAGAACGGAAGGTACTGTACGTTTACTTTTTTATTCCTTTGAACCCGGGGACTATTAATGGGGTATGAGTGTATCTCTTGATCCTTTGGACTTTTTCTCCACTCTGCGTGTGATGTAGAGAGCGATTATGGGCTAAATACAGACTACAATTAGGAAAAAGAACTTCAACCGGTTTACGTTTCACAATTCTTTCTCACTTTAATGGCTTTTTTATGGTATTAAAAAGTATTAGCAGTATTATAGAGCTGTAAAGTTTGATGGGAACTCATCAAATAATCATATCCATTGCTTTTTTTTGAATATGTGCTAAACCTTTTATCTTAGAAGTTGTCTTTAAATTCCCTTGCGTATTACTGGAAGTTACTAAACTGGCGTACTCTAATTATTCTATAGCATCAATTTAGCAGGTGCATCCCTTCTTACCGCAGTGACAAGGCTCAGGCTTCTTGTCGCAGAGGCACTTGCCAACTTCGCAAGGACAAGGGACACGAGCGCGTGGCGCGCAGTCACAGGTCTCCTTGTGGCACTCACTGCAATGAGGCTTCTCGTGGTGAGGCTTGGCGTGATGGCATGGTTTCTCACCGCATTCATGGCAGTGTTTCTCGGGGCAGTGCTTTTCATGATGGCAGGGCTTTTCGTGATGGCAAGGCTTTTCGTGATGGCAAGGCTTTTCGTGATGGCAAGGCTTTTCGTGATGGCAAGGCTTTTCGTGGCAAGCGCACTCAGATTTACCACACTCGTGGCAGTTGCTGGTCTTTTCACAAAAGCAGGGCTTGTTAAGAATCTCGCAGGGGCATGGGGGGCAGGATAAGACGGCTTTGGCAGTCTTTTTGAGATCAGCAACAAGATCACAGGGACAAGAGGGAGTATTGCATTCGCATGTCTCCTGCTCGGGGCACCCACCACATTCAGAGCAGCAGTTACCACCACAAGAACGCTTCCGCATAGACTCGGTCTCGCCAACAACGTCAAAGGTATTATCAATCTGCATACCGTCAGTTCCTACACTGAGCTCAACGTCGCGGCGCTCAAATAGGGAATCGACATTACGAGGAGACAAACTTCCAGGGGCGAGTTGAGAGGTGACAGGAATAGCAGCAACAAAGGAGAGTAGAAGCTGGATAAAGAGTGGAGAAAGCTTAAGACCGATCATTGGATGTGTTCCGCAGCTACCATCATCCGTTTATATACCTATCATCTGAAGCAACCAGTATCCAACGGCTGCTCTCATCTCCGATCAGAATGCCAAAATGCGGCCAGGGTATCAATGATCTCTGATAGGCTATCATGGGCTTAATTTTACATTTTGTGATTGGTTTGTTTGAGTAGCAGTCGTTGGCAAGTTGATTGCGCAACTCGGATCATGTGGGTCGTCGTGGCTACGGACGACTATCCGGCCAAACGGCAGAGGGATTCCGAGAACAATAGCTTGTGCTTTTTCTGCTGCTTCAACCTTTCATCCATGGGGTATGTGCTTTTGTATAGGAAGCAAAGTATTAATGTTGTATCAGCCATGTATCAGGTGCCAGGTGCCAGACCTTACGGCCAACGCTTTGGGGTCCCCATGATCCCCAAAAGTTAAGCATAAGCATTGACACTATAAAACGCGCTCTTAGATTCAACTTGTGTGGCCGTCAATATAGGATCTTGAAAACCACTTGGAGACTCAACAAAAGAATTGTGTTGTAAATGATGAAAAGCTAGTGAAGAATCTTTGATATGTATATTCTATAATCTGTACATGTACTCTATAAATCTGATGGCTTCAATGCGAGCTTAGCAACCGCACTCGGGCTCACCACACTTATCACAAGGCTTCTTGGAACAGAGGCAGTCGAGCAAGCCACATGGGCAAGGGGTCTTGGGGCAGGCGCAGGGACTCTTTTGGCATTCGCCGCATGCTGAACCCTCGCATTTGCACTCTTTGGAGCCGCAGAGCTTGCAAGGGCAGAGGCAATCAAGTAGGCCACAAGCCTCGCAGGGGCAGGGAAGCTCGGGGCATGCGCACTCAGCCTTGCCACACTCGTTGCATGCAGGCTTGCACTCACCACCGCAGTCTTTCTTACCGCAAAGGGAGCAGGGGCAGAGGCACTTGAGGTGACCACACCAGCCACAGGGGCAAGGGAGCTTGGGGCAGGAGCAGGTAGCGGTCTCGGGGCATCCACCGCAATCATCGCAACAGCCATCGCAGGCCAAGTTCTGCTTAATGTCGACACCATCAGTCTTGATATCAATCTCAGTAGTGGAAGGGTCTGTGACACCAATCTCAAGCTTCTCAGGGGTCTCTTGCTTGTCCTCCTCGCGCTTGACAAAGATGGAGCGCGGGCTGAGGGCTTGTTGACCAACTGCGCCACTGGAAAAAGTATTGGCGATAGGAAGGGCCATAACAGTAGCGAGGAAAAGTTGAATGAAGAGGGCTGAGTATTGCATGTGCAGAGGAGTTGTGTGAGGAAATGATGTGGGCACCACGCCCAATATATAGTATCCCCCTTCAGATTCCTAGATTCACTGTCGGACACATTTATTTCCCCATTCGCGCTTATGCCGAATCAGTGCATGCATATGCGGCTGCATGCCGCCAAAGTGGGCGCACCCTGCGCTTACCAACTTCCAACAAAGATGCCGGCGGTGACCTTTGAGGGAGATCGTTACTCATTCTGTAAAATAGATCAAGGCGATACTAATCATTGGCGGCATGTTATTGCTAAGCTGCACATAACGATCGTGGCGACCACGCAGCTGCAGCGCATTTTGGTCACAAGCGCGGGAGTAAAACTTGTTAATTTAGATTGCGCGCTGGCATATCCAGCTCTCAAGTGTGGGCGCGGGTATATTTTAGCTGTTGACAGCCCCAAATCTCGCTTTCAGCTGCGGCTCGATCCCCAGTCCTACGCGCAGGCCATGAGGTTTCTCGAAAAGCAGAAAATTCCTGTTACGCTCGTTTACAATGTGCGCAGTCGACCCAATTCCATGGCCAGCATGCAAGAGAGCTTATTTTCCGATCTGGGGAGCAGCACTGGCAGGACTGGCAGAACTATGTACCCCCGGATACCAAGCAGCAAGCTACTGATGGGGTCTCCCGATATCTCCAGTCTTTCCACCTCTCCTTGTTTGTTTGGACAACGACTACCCTGGATTGAAGAGAATATTATCGCTGATACCAAACTCGATGGGCTCGTGGGTCGTTATGGCCGCTGCGTCGTGGACACAAAAAGCTGGAAATTTGTTTTCCGCTCCTCGCATCTCACTTGCAGTGTTAAAAACCGAAATGAGAGCCTTTATTTGACGGTTTTCCTCGACGGGAGAATCCTGCACAGAATTGATCTCGGGGAGGCTCCGATCTTGTGCGGCAAATCTGCAATCAAGTTCACCGACAAGCGCCATGTCGTACAACTGGAAATGGGCAAAGAGTTTCTTTATGGGCTGGTCCTCGAAATGCAAAAGATGCAACTTCACTATGAGCTGATTGAGGCTTAAAGTGGCTAACTTGGTAACGCAACAACAACTGGTCAATGGTTCGAGCAAGCAAACATTGGAGGTTTCTATTCCACGCCTTTCAATCCTGGAAATTTTCATCTCCTCCGAGATATTTCATATACTCGAGCACTAGTTGCCGGCTAGCGCTCCCAACGCTATCGATAAGCCGTCTTGGTGATGATTGAGTCTCCCTGAACGTCCCGAGGGAGAAATTTTGCTAGCATATGGCCAAAAGATATATGCTTATGCGCTATATTACCACATGGTGAATTAGGCTTTGCGACGGTGCCACCCGGTACCATCCTTTTGGCCAAATCTTGGGCACTTTAGCCACTTGCGTAATCACGATGCCGTCGCTAACTTGCTTCCAGGCTGCGCTCGTCGGCAATAAAGCAGCCAAAGTGGATTTTATAAAGTCGCCCCAGTGCCAAGAATGTATATCCGCTCTGTCAGAGCCGGGGGACAAGGCCAAGCCACTGGCATTGCTCGCATTAGCTGCACGCGAGCCCGAGGCAAATGCCCAGCTTCGAGTTTTGCTCGAGATCACAGTTTTGGAGTCATTGCTACCCACATACAGAACCTCTGTGCTCCGATTGATAGCAGCGTTAGGCTTTAGTCCTTCTCCAAAGACTGTCAAAGTGATTCGAGATGTCATGTGCACCAAGGCCCCATCAACAGATGATATTGCTGCTGCACAATTTGGGGCGCGAATAGTAGAGGATCACGCTGTCTCAATTGATTTCCCACTCAACCTGCAGGCCCATCATTTATTTGTTGCTGCCCAAATTGCTGCCTCTGACGAAAACACGGCAGATCTAGAGGCGCTGTGGAGTTGCATCAGGTCTCCGCATAAACATCTTCGCCTTACCGCTGCACGAAAACTAGTTGGCAGGACGGCCAGTGAGATTCTGCCATTTATAGTCGAGTATATCCCGGACCCCGAAGCTTGCGAGATTTGTGCAAAAGTTGCCCTTGTTGACGAATCCCGAGCTATTCAGCTTGCCCAACACGCGAGTTTTAAGCGGCTTTTGGTGGATCCCGAGCTAGTAACCCCACAAGTGCTTGAGCTTTGTGCAGCCATCGGACAAAGTGACGAGCTTAAACTGGCGTTGATGGATCAGGGCGCCATCAAGACGATTCTTGCTCTTCGAACTAATGCATCATTGAAATTACTGCGGGCACTCACGCGTTCAGTGCGATGCCTAAGGAGCGGTGCCGCCACAAACGATGTGGGCATGTTGGTGATGGAGTGTATCGCGGACACCGAGCGACGTTCAGCTGCCATGGCAGTTGCATGTAATATGATCCATGATACGAGCCCTATAAGCGACCTGATTCTCGATGGTGTGCTCAAGTACGCGCTCAAGGGCCTGCAATCCGATGACCGTGAGTTGAAGCTCAATTCGGTCTGGTTTTTGAAAAATAGCTCGTTTACCAATTCGGCGCCGGCTTTCAAGGCTGAGTTGATGGAGGGCGTAGGCGTTTCTCGTCTCTTGGGGCTATGCGATTGTGGGGATGAAAAGATTGAGGATACCGCGCTTGGGTTCCTACGCAATTATGTCGCCTACAATCCTCATGGTGTCGATTTGTGGCTATCCATGTGCCCTGTAGACTTTTGGTCACTGGTGGAACGGAAGTTGAGGTCTCAGCACTCGGTTGTTAGTGCCCTTTATATTATGGTGCATATAGCCGCAAGTGACCCGGAGCACCGAGAAGCGCTCTTGGGGCGGCCCTCGCTTTTACGCAAAGTTGCCTCGGTGCTGGATGACGCTCAAAATGAAGAAGTGCTTATCGCGGGAGTGTGGTTCCTAACAAACTTGTACCAAAAGGGCTCACGAGCTAATCTTGGTATGTTTAAGCATGCGCTCGAGAAGAGCACAAGGTATCATGTCACTGTAAGGGCCAAGGCAGAAGGTCTGATACAACTGGCAGGGGAGAGCTAGTAGGTGGAGGGGTAGCAGAGACGGGGCAGCTACGGCTGAGCTAGTAAAGAGACTGAGCTAGCAGCATCTGAGCTAGCAGCATCTGAGCTAGCAGCAGCTCTCTAACATCCGAGCTAGCAACAGCTCTCTACAGACCCGAGACGTCATTGTTCCTTGTTAATTATCTGGAATAAATAAAAAGTAATAAATACAACTAGCTAGCTACAACAGCTGGCTGGCATCTGCAAACATAAAATCAATGGTGGCTGCAGTTTTAGTTTCTCACACGAGGAGAGATGCATGGTGTTAGGTTCGGGGTATGCAATGGGGTGGGCAGAGGAGTAGGGTCGACACATTGAGCAACCTTACGTTTCGGCGGGTTCATCAAACCAACAGAGGTGAGGAGCCAGCGCACAAGGTGCCAAATACTCACAATGACCCAGATTAAGCGCAACAGGATACAGACCGACCACTCAAGGGCACGGTAGCCGAGCTGCTTGAGACAATCGGCGTGCACGCACCGCTCGAGCTCCGTCATCATGGTTGCACAGTCGCGGAGCTGCAGATTGAGGGTGGTATTGATATCGGCAATCATTCGGTCAGATTCAAGTTTGAGACTTTCAGTGGGGTTGACGATATTCTTCTCAATCTCCTGGTACATTTCTGTGGCAGTACGCTCGCATTTGGCGAGGTAGTCGAGGTGCTTGGGGATGACATCCTCTTGCAGTGTTTTTGTATAGATATGGCAGAACCGTTGGGAAAACGGGGCCTTGCGGGTCTTGTGCTGGCGTAATGCTGCTTCTAATACGCAGCTAATGTACTCGAGCTCGGAAGAAGCACATTCCAGGTACTTGTCCGAGGGGCAGATGGAGAAGTCACTCAAGAAATCGTCCTCGGAGAGATTGGACTTTGAGGTGCGCATGGACCCATTGTATCTTGCCAAGCTTTCCGCAGTGAGATACTCTGGTTCTTCTTCACTTGGCTCGCTGCTTGGCTCCTCGCTTCGAGAGCCACTTCTGGAGCTGCTGTAGGTGCTTTGTGAGTCTGGGCCCGAGACCACGATCGGGGGATTGGGAGGGGTTGCACCCGACGAGGTGTGTTTTTCTTGGAGCCTTGAAATCAAGAATTGCGAGCCGTGACGGCTTTCTCGGCGGTTCTGATAAGGGCCAGGTGAGGGGGCCCGCGATTGGGTAGTGATGCGGTCACAGCCCCTGCGATACGCTATGTCGTGCAGCATCTCGTCGTTCGAGACTGTCCAGACCCCTTCCTTGGCCTGGAAATTGTTGTAGGCCCGGTTGCGAATGGTCGCCAAGGGGTTATACGTCTCACCCCTATCGACCTCTGTAGCAAGGAGCTGGTACCGCAACGACATCGCGGCCCTTGTTTTTCTCGCCATTCTCTCGATATTAGCGGCCTGAGAAGTAGCCCTCGGCTCGTGGGTCGGCCGCGAAGCCTTGAAGTTCGATATGATCAGGGCAAGGTTCCTCATATTTGCTTCGCTTGGCTCTTGCTCGGGCTGCGAGGCTTTCTCATCGCAACTAAACCCTAGCAAAGACAAGAATGCAGTCTGGTTAGGCACCCCTATTGTCGTCATTTCACTGAAATTATTTCAC
This sequence comes from Wickerhamiella australiensis, assembly GCA_030579635.1. Taxonomy (NCBI): domain Eukaryota; kingdom Fungi; phylum Ascomycota; class Dipodascomycetes; order Dipodascales; family Trichomonascaceae; genus Wickerhamiella; species Wickerhamiella australiensis. Next base: position 24,177 of record JAKTRM010000048.1, on the reverse strand, counting down.
TGCCCACGCAATCAACAGCCAGTGGGTCTTTGTAGTCTTTAATAGGGAGGGGGTGTTGGGAGAAGTCACGTGCGCAGGAGACCGCAGCAGATCGGAGATTCTAGGTGTTCCGGGGGTCCGAGGGTGATTAGTATTATTGATAAGGTTTCTTGAGGGGTGGTTAAAGCACAAGGAGATTGCGGGCCCTGATCCCGGCCCCAGATACCACGCGGGAACTGGCCTCCCTTGACTGCTGCACGAATATGCAGGTACATGCAGCAAGGTGCGTGATTGATAGGTAGCGTGCCTCTAATCTCCTGTTGGGACGCGTGATGTTGGTTGGGCGCCCGATTGCATCTCTGGCAAGTTAGCTAAACAACTTTTCACTAAATATATCATTGATTCTCATGTCATGGTAATGCACTCGCTTGCTCGGCTATTTCTAAGTGAGGGAGGGGGGGTGCAATTTTTTTAGTCTGATGTTGAAAAATCTTGCAATGGTGGGTGCATATACGAAAATATTGCCACGGTCCGCCGCACATTCAGCAAACAAGTATTTTCCAAAGTGCTCTACGGCAACGAGATACTCTTTTCAGAGCTGCCGGTACTCACATTATGACACCAATGCAAAGCCTAAAATGACTATCCCCCAGCTGTATGAAAAGGCCAAAAATCAGGTTCCAATCACCTGTCTCACCGCCCATGATAGTATTTCGGCCCGTCTTGCCGATACTGCCGGCACAGACATCATTCTTGTGGGCGATTCCCTCTCAATGGTAGCCATGGGGTTTGAGAATACCCAGGAAATTGAGCTTGAGGACATGATCTACCATACCAGGGCGGTGTGTCGTGGCAATGAGTCTGCGTTTGTGGTAACAGACCTGCCCTTTGGCAGCTACGAGGCCAGCGTTCAGCAGGCTACTGAGTCTGCCCTCAGGATGGTCAAGAGGGGCGGTGCCGAGATGGTCAAGTTTGAAGGCGGTCGTGAGCTCGTGCCCATGGTCAAGCATCTCAGCTCGTTTGGTATCCCTACAATGCCCCACATTGGCCTCACCCCACAACGTCAGGTCGCAACAGGCGGGTTCAAGGTCCAAGGTCGCACAGCTCAGAGTGCTCTCGCTATCTTGCAGGATGCACTGGCGTTACAGGACGCCGGTGCTACCATGCTACTGCTGGAAGGGGTTCCTGCCCCCGTAGCAAAATACATCACCTCGAGGCTCGAGATCCCAACAATTGGCATTGGCGCCGGGCCGGGAACTAGCGGCCAAGTGCTAGTTCAGCTCGACATGCTCGGCGGGTTTGATACTTTTGTCCCGAAATTCCTCAAGAGATATAGCAATTATCTTGAGATCAATGTCAACGCTATCAAGACATTTAACCAAGAAGTGCGCAACGGCGAGTTCCCATCAAAGCAGCACTGCTACGCAATTAAAGACGAGCAGTATGAGAAATTTCTCGAGCTTGCCGAAAAACTCTAAGTCTTTGTCTCTATGTACATAAATTAAATCATCTAAACGTTCCATGACCCGTGGTCCCTTTGGCCGCAGAACGCCTTAGTCTATTTTGTATACGAGCGTTTCGCCGAATTTGGGAGCAATGGCGTCAATGCTGTGTTCTTTCCCGGCAATAGCCAGGCGTTGAGGAGGCTCTGTGAATGGTTCCTCAGACATCACAAAAGTGCCCCAGTGCACGCCTACAGCGTGTTCCGCGCCAAGGTTTTTCGCGACCGCAATCGCCTCTTCTGGGTTCATGTGTTGAGATTTCAGGTGCCATTGAGGCGTATACGCGCCGCAGGGAACCATCGCCACAGTGCACCCACTGCCGTACACACTGGCAATTCCTTCATAGAGCCCAGAGGCATAGCCTGTGTCTCCTGCATGGAAAAAAAGCGGTTTTCCGTTTTTCAAAATTAAAAACGAGCACCAAAGTGTCTGATTAGCGTCTATAAGGTTACGCCCGGACCAGTGCATTGCCGGTGTGCAGGCAACCTCGTACCCAAGGGCAGGATCGACCCCAGGCACGGGTATCTTTTGCCACCATGTCATTTCAACGACATTTGTGATCCCCAAAGTAGAGAGATGACGCCCGACACCCGTGGGAACGACCCAGGCAGGACCATTTCCAATCTTTTTGGCGGCCTCGAAATCGAGATGATCCTGGTGGTCATGAGAAACAAGCACCACATTGGGAGCTGGCAGATCCTCTACCTGACAAGGAGGTGCCACCAGCCTTTGCGGACCGACTTTAGGGCTCACAACACTCATGCTAAACATGGGGTCGGTAAGGATGTTCAGCTGGGGCAACTGCACAAACGCACAGCTCTGGCCGATCCACGTGAGAGCGATGCGACGGTCAAAAGAAGGGTATCCTCTGGGGTTTTCCCCGGCCAGTATGTCTCTAGAGGGTGTACCGGTAGGCAATAGCTTGCTTAAAACAGCAGGGTCGCTGGGGATGCCTCCTCGGGGACTTGTGGCAAAGAGCTCGCGGATTCGGCAATAGACAAATTCAAAAACGGTCTGGTGGCGGTACTCGGGGAACGGGTTCACATACCTTCCGTGGAATTTCAAGGGAGCGAACCGATGTGTGGGATCCTGAAACTGAGCGGTCGGCAGGAGCTGGCGCTGGTTTATAGCGTCCTGGGTCTGGAAAATGTGGTAGCCTATGTACGCACCGTACCCTCCAGTCACAGTTGCAGCCCCATAAAGAGTTATACGGCCAGCCCTCTTCAGCATGAGGTAAATCAGAGGGGGAGCCCGTGGGGTTCAGCAGGCAGATAATTCAAGCTACATAGTCTTGTGGTGGTGAGTTCACTGGGGTTATTTTCGGGTGATTTCCAGTGTATAAAACTGGTTCTCGGTGGGCGACTGCAAGCAATGAGGTACGACCGGTAATGGTCGATAGAAGGAAGAACGGATCAGAGGGTTTAGATAGATACTAATGGACCCAATTATATCAACACCGGTGGTTTTTTCCCGGCTGCCTCGAAGATTGGTTTTTTTCCACAAACGCACTTTTTCATTTTTGCTACCCTTACCCTTACCCTTATCAGGGGTGTCAAACTTTCTGAACAAATCAGAGCGCTGCCAATTACGCATCCCAGTAGAGATTTGCTCTTGCCACAAGCTACACAATTGTAATCGCAATTGCTTTAACGCAATTGTCACGCTTTTGTTATTTATTCAATAAAGTTCGATCATTATTCATCATTACATAAGAATTTTCACTTTTCACTCCAATTTCTCGTCAAAGTAATCAATGGTTTCTGCATCAAAGGCCAAACGTGAAGCAAAGCGTGCTGAGAAGGGGAAATCCAAGAAGGATCCGTCCAAGGAGGCAGAGGACGCTGCTGAGCAGCTCGAGAACCTCAAGCTCCAGAAGGATAAGCACGGGATCAGTGACCGTGTGACCACTGGTGTTCTTGCCTCGCTCGAGACATCGAGAGATGTAAAGCTCTTGAACGTCAGCCTTGTGTTCCACGGTAAGGTGCTTTGCCAGGACTCCACCCTGGAGCTCAACTATGGCCGTCGTTACGGTCTCTTGGGTGAAAACGGTTGCGGAAAGTCCACTTTTCTGCGTGCCCTTGCTGCTCGCGAGTACCCTATTCCCGAGAGCATTGACATTTATCTGTTGAACGAGCCTGCTGAGCCCTCTGAGTACTCTGCACTCGAATGGGTCGTCAAGGAGGCCGAGAAGGAGCTTGATGCCCTGGAGAAGAAAGTCGAGGAGATCCTCGAATCTGAGGGCGCCGAGTCTCCTCTTCTTGAGGACTTGCACGAGCGTATCGATGAGATGGACCCCTCCACTTTTGAGACCCGTGCCTCCACCATTCTGACTGGTCTTGGTTTCAACAAAAAGACAATCCACAAAAAGACAAAGGACATGTCTGGTGGTTGGAAGATGCGCGTTGCTCTTGGCCGTGCCCTTTTCGTCAAGCCTACCCTTCTTTTGCTCGATGAGCCCACCGCCCATTTGGATTTGGAGGCCTGCGTCTGGCTCGAGGAGTACCTCAAGAACTGGGACCGTACCCTTGTTTTGATCTCGCACTCTCAGGATTTCCTCAACGGTGTCTGTACAAACATGATTGACATGCGCCTCAAGAGGATGATGATGTACGGCGGTAACTACGACTCTTATATCAAGACGAGAAGCGAGTTGGAGACCAACCAGATGAAGCAGTACGAGAAACAGCAGGATGAAATCGCCCATATCAAGAAATTTATTGCTTCTGCCGGTACCTATGCCAATCTCGTTCGTCAAGCCAAGTCTCGTCAGAAGATCCTCGACAAGATGGAAGCCGATGGTCTGATCCAGCCCGTTATCCCCGACAAGGTGTTTACATTCCGGTTCCCTGATGTCGACAAGCTCCCCCCTCCCGTCTTGTCCTTTGACGATGTCTCGTTTAGCTACAGCGGTAACGCCGAGGACAACCTGTACCAGGACCTCAACTTTGGTGTTGATATGGATTCGCGTATCGCTCTTGTTGGCCCCAATGGTGTTGGTAAGAGTACCTTGCTCAAGCTCATGACAGGTGCCCTCAGCCCCACCGGCGGTACCATCTCTCGTCACCCCCATCTCAAGATTGGCGTCTACTCTCAGCACTCTAGCGATCAGCTCGATCTGACCAAGAGCGCCCTTGAGTTTGTCCGTGACAAGTTCAGTCACATCTCTCACGATTTCCAGTACTGGCGTGGCCAGCTGGGTCGCTACGGTCTTACCGGCGAGGGCCAGACCGCTTTGATGGGCACTCTTTCCGAGGGTCAGCGCTCCCGTGTCGTTTTTGCTCTTCTTGCTATCGAAGCACCCAACATGGTCCTCCTCGATGAGCCTACTAACGGCCTGGATATCCCTACCATCGACAGTCTGGCAGAGGCAATCAACGCTTTCAGCGGCGGTATCGTTGTCGTATCGCACGATTTCCGTTTGCTCAGCCAGGTCGCCAGGCAGATTTTCGTTTGCGAGAACAAGACTGCAACCCGTTGGGATCACAGCATCATGGACTACAAGAAGAAGTTGGCTGCCAATGTTCAGCTTTAGGTTGTTTTCATTATATAGATTTAATTGCACATTTTCTATTGTTAAAGAGCGTCTTAGAGGCGGTAGAGGTCGTGGAGAGGCGGCAGTGGTCTTCGAGGCGGTAGTGATCTTGGGGAGGCGGTCGTGGCCGTCGAGGCTTTGGGTTGACTTCCACCGCATGGCTCCTCGGCGTTTCCGTTTCAGCCAAGCTCGAGCCAGCTTCTCAGCTCCTTGCTATCCCAAAAGATTGTCCAAGAACGCTTCATGTTCCTTGTTGACTTCCACCACATGGCTCCTCGGCGTTTCCGTTTTCTTTGGCTTGGTGGTGGCAGCAGTAGACTCCCAGAAATCATCCTCATCCTCTTCGGGTAACTTATACGACGATGATTTACCGAACCGTCGTTTGATGTCACGGGTGAGCTTACCGTGAGCTATTGATTCTCTGATTTCATCAAAGTCTTCCTCCTTGCCAGTATAGTGCACGTTCTTTGATTTGGGTGCCTCGAACTTGAAACTGGCAATGTGTTTGGCGATAATATCTGCATCCTCCTGGTTTTGCTGCGGCTCAAGCTCGAATTCGACAAGGCCGCCATCTTCAAGTTTGACACCATCGGCTCCTTCCAATACTTTTTTCTCGTGGGGAGAGTTAATTGATTTTGTGTCTAGAGACTCGTGTGATTCCCGAGACTCTTTGCCATCCCTTAATTCGTCCCTGGAACTTTCGCTTTCACTTTCGTGCTCACTCTCTGAATCTCTGCCGGTCCACTTGGGTTGCGGCCCATGGTCTACTTTAACAGGGACCAAATTGTGCTTTTTCAGGTACCTTGATTTCGCCCTTTTATCCCATTTATTGTTGTGCAATACCATGCTGCCTCAGAGGTTTTGGCCACCAACGCCACTTTTGTACCAATGCATAGGTTGGTGACCTCTATCCGCCAACGTGACGAGAAATAGCCATTGCGCATAAAGATAGCCACACGAGGTGATCGCCGCAAATGGACTTTAGCGTTTGCTAGCTTCTGGTATAACGTCCTCACAGCTTCAGTAATACCGTCCTCACCAGCTTCACTTATAACGTCCCTTTACGAGTATTGAAAACGAGATCGTAGCATCTCATTCAAGTCGTGTTTGGGTGAGGAATTTTAATTCTGGTGATATCGCCAAGTGCGCCGTCCAGCTCCCTCTCAATAGATGCGATCTTTTGAGGGGCGGTCTGGAGTAGATCCAGTACCTGCTTGTTGTACTCCCGCTGTCTTGTGAGCAGCTGCTTGATTTCGCCAGTGGAAACCCGTAGTGCACTCACCTCATCCGTAAGCCTGCTTTCCTCCTCCTTCATTGACGCAACGGACCGGTCATACTCATTGCCGGTGTTGTCCACGTCGCGGCGAAGCTTGGCCTCTTGATCCCTCAACTGCTGGTTCTGGGACTCGAGGTTCTTTACGGTCTCTTCCACAGAGCCCAGCTGCCGCTTTTTGCGCTCGTACTGAGCTTGCAGCATGGCCTGCTCCTGCTGTGCATTGTGGAGGCTCTCCTGCTGCTGTGCGTAGCCCTTGAGAGTATCCTGTAGCCCGGGCAAATGAGTCTCGACTCCCTTGAGGGTCTCAAGAGTCCGCTCAAGCTGTGTGTTTGATTCGAGCAGCGCCTTGTGCCGAGCCCTCTCTTGAGACACCTCGACCTGTAGTTTCTCGACATTCGACTTGGCGCTTTTTACCACTCCCGTTTTCCCATCAAAGAAAGGCTTCAAAGTACTGATAGACTCACGGTTGACTGTGATAGCGGTCCTTATGCGGTCCAGTTGCTGCTGTTTTGCGGCGAGGTCTTGTTCGGCCTGTCTTGCCCGCTCGGCCAGAGCTGTGCTTTCTGCGTGTTTTGCCTTGAGGTGAACGCAAGCCTTGTTTCTTTGCTCCTCGAGGACAGAGATGCTATCGTGGTCGCTCGCGAGCTCGGCCTTGAGCGCCTCGAGCTCTTTTTCATCAAGTGCCTGCTGCGCTTTTGCTTTGCGAAGCTCTGCCAACGACCGGCGGCACTGGTTGCCAATTGAGTCTGGATCGCTCATAATAGACTCGCGAAATTCTGCATAAGTTGCAATTTTCTCGAGGTTGCTGCGCAGCTGAGCGGCGGTCGGCTCGCGCAAGTCGGATATAACAAGGTCTATACCGAGAGGCCCAAAGACGTCCCGCAGCTTTATCAGGGAGATGACCTCGTTGCTGAGAATACGGTCAGGCGAGCCGTAACCGGCGAGCAGCTGGGGGAACAGGGCGTTGCCTAATGTTTCGTACACGCGCGTGGCATATGCGCCTGTGGGTGCGCGAGTTTGGTCGCTGATCCCGCTGCTTTCGAGGATTCTTTGGACTGCTGGGTGCATTTTGTGCGGTGGAGCGCTGGCATTACGCAATTTATAGGCGCGCGTAGTTTGAGGGTCACTTTATGTGATGCTGGGTGGCGCGTGGCAGCGTGGCAGAGCGTGGAAGGGTGGCCGTCTAGGGGGTGCGGCAAAGCGTGGCAGAGCGGCGTCTAGGTGGCCGTCTAGGGGTCGTGTAGGTGGCCGTCTAGGGGCCGTCTAGGTGGCCGTCTAGGGGCCGTCTAGGTGGCCGTAGAACTGTCCAGTCTGCGTGTTGACATCCCCATATCCTCAACCCGGTCAAACACCCCATACTAGATTTTTTCCAATACTTTATTATAGAGCCAATAAGGCTCTCGCGCGCCTATACTAGCTAGAATAGAGCACGGGCTTCACCTCTGAGTACTACACCAACAGCCCTTTTGTATATCATCTACTTATCTAGTATCTTGTAAACCGATTCTCAAGCTTCCTCGCTCCTCCCTCGCTCCTCCTCTCCCTCGCCAATCGCGCCGCGGATTATGAGGACGCTCCGCTTCTCCGCATGTGACTCGTGACTACTCAGCTCCCAGCGTTCTATTCTTGGAACGCAGGCCGAGCTTTGATGTCTATGCATGCCACACAATCGCAATGAAAAATCACCAAAACAGGTGTGCACGGTACCTAAAATAACTCAACACGTTTCCTCCACCCTCAAACACGCTGGAATCAAGACTTTTGCCGTGGCTAGAATCTCGTATATGCAGGTGTGGTTCAATAGATAATGCACTGTCGATCGCTGGCTTCACCACCCCACTTTGGCCCTGTTTCTCGGTACAAGTGCGCTGCAAGTCAGAAAAAAATTATACTTATTAGTAGCGCAACCAGAGGATGTCTACCATATCCGTTTGATTGCGATCTTGAGACCTTGACTCCAAGGGCGGGGTTCAAGGCACTAGCCGCGGCTGTCTTTTGATGGGTACGGGCTTTTGTAATTATAGATTGTAGCAAGGTAGCCTACGAGTTACCCCCATACCTCGCCTCAATCTAGCGACGGTCTCTTTTGTCTCGGTGTGCCCCAATCGCTGTGCGTGCATATGCATGCAGGTCAGTGGTAAGATTAGCAGGGAATGCGGGGTGAAGCTTGATTTTTTCGGGGGTCAACCGATGGCTTACTGCTCGAATTTAGCGTCCAAGCATATCCCAACTTTTTTTTTTCTTTTATTCAGTACAAAGCTATACTCTGAACGAACTTCTATCCTCAAATAACACGGCCCAAGTCTATCGCGATCCCCATCCCCGGGCTCCTACCCCAACCCTGGAACATTAACGTGCATTGGACATTTGTGGCACTTTAGGTCCGGATAGTCACGATAAAGAGTGCTAAGCTCTCGGCAAGCGGCAGAGACCCAATGGGCTGCAAAGGGTCGAGGGATTACACCCTCTAGTATCCGCAGCGCCCTTCCTACCGCCCTTCCTACCGCCCTTCCTACCGCCCTTCTATACCCTTGAGTCCTTGTGGCCCTATCAACCCATCCCATCTGACGCAATCTCCTGCATATCGCCCACCATCATGCACTGATAGGCGTGCATATAGGTGCGCATGTCATGCATACTCGTACGCATATAAAGGATGCGAGCCAGCGAGAACATTCATCAAGGATGTCGGGCACCGCAGAAAAAAAGGAGCCAATCACCCTCGAAACTGCCGTCAGCGAGGGCTCAGTCTACGAGTACACGAGCGCCTCGGCAGATGAGATCCAGTACCTCATGTCTTTGCTTGGCTATACCTCTGAGAACCAGCCCGATGTAGAAGATAAAGATTTCCAAATCCTGCTCGGCGGTATCCATGCCCTCAGTACTGCAGAGTCACGCGAAATAGTCGCCGAGGCCGTTGCTGAGCACGCCAACGACCGCAACTTTCCCCCAGTTTTGTACAAACGGTTCGAGGAATCGCTAGAACTCAACGAGAAAGACTTTGTCATGGAAGGAGTGACCGGCGAGTGGGCCCTCAAGTGCTGTGCCGGTATCATGTACCACTCTTCTCCCTACCCTGAGGTCCGCTCATGCACCCATTTCTATGATGATCCTGAAGAGTACTGCGAGACGGTGCGTGCGTACTTTTTGGCAACCATTTGGCTTGGCTTGATGACTTTTATCAACCAATTTTTCCATGTACGCCAGCCCTCGATCGCTTTTCCCGCCTCTTTTGCCCAGCTTTTGATCATCCCCTGTGGCCAGTTTTTGGCTAAAGTTGTCCCCGACTGGAGCTTCAGCGTCTTTGGAACAAAGATCAAGCTCAATCCTGGCCCATGGAGCTACAAGGAGCAGTCTCTCTTCTTGCTGATGATTGGCGAGGCTGGCCTTCCTTATGGCGATACCCAGGTGTTGGTTCAGAAACTTGCTGTTTATTATGACAACGAATGGGCCGGCGTCGGCTACCAGATCCTCTTCATGCTCTCCACCCAGTTTTTAGGCTTTGGTTTGGCCGGTATGTTCCGCAACCTCATGGTATACCCGGCTAAGAACTTGTGGATGGTCAATTTCCCTAATATCGCCACTAATGAAGCCTTGATGCGTCCCGACAGCAAAACCTCCGTAAATGGATGGAAATTGACCCGGTACCTGTTTTTCGGAGTCTTTTTGCTGAGCGTTTTCGTTTACGAATGGATCCCCATGTATCTCATGACGTTCTTGTCTTACTTTAACTGGATGACCTGGATCGCTCCCGATAATTTCAACCTCGCAGCCATTACTGGAAGCATTGATGGTCTTGGCTTCAACCCGATTCCCACATTTGACTGGTCAAACATCAACCTCTTTGCTCCTCTCACTGCTCCCTTTTTCGCTTTTGCCAATTTAATGCTGGGTGCTGTTCTTGGTGGCCTCATTATCGTCGGTGTTTACTATTCAAACATGTACGACACTGCTTATTTGCCCATCAACTCTAATGCAATTTTCACAAACACCGGCGAGCGCTTTGTCGTGCGCGAAGTTCTTACCGATAACGTTTTGGACCAGGCCAAGTACCAGGCCTACTCTCCTCCTTATTATACAGCAGCCAACTTGGTAACTTTTGGTGCTTTTTTCGCCGCTTATACCTGCATCTATGTCAACGTTTTGCTGTACGATTGGAAAGTCATGTGGGAATCTCTCCGCGATCTCTACCTGTCGATCCTTGGCCGGGGTAAAAGTGTCCACAGCTATAAAGATCCTCACTCTCGTATGATGTCCAAGTACAAGGAGACCCCGCAGTGGTGGTTTATTGTCGTTTTGCTCGTTGCGCTTGCTCTTGGTATTGCCACCATCAAGGGGTACCCCACCGGGGCTCCAGTATGGGGTATCTTTTTGGCGCTTGGTCTTTCGATCATTTTCATTGTACCCGTCAGTATTGTTTACTCGCAAACCAACCAGATGCTCACTATTAATGTCCTAACTGAGCTCATCATTGGTTACGCTCTGCCTGGCCACGGCACTGCTATGATGCTGGTCAAGGCGTACGGCGTCAACACAAATATGCAGGCTGTGAGCTTCATGAGCGACCTCAAGGTAGGAGCGTACACAAAGGTTCCACCTCGTGCGGCATTCCGTGCTCAAATGTGGGCCACCTTTATGATCATTTTCGTTACCTTGGGCGTTTTGCAGTTCCAGCTCACTGGTATTGAAGGTATTTGCACCAAGGCGCTGGCAAAATCAAGCAAGTTCACTTGCCCCTCAGAAACCACCTACTTCTCTTCCTCGGTTATTTGGGGTGTCATTGGTCCCAAACGCATCTTCAACGCCGAGTACCCGTTGCTCAAGTGGTGTTTCCTTATTGGATGCGGCATCCCCATTCCTTTCTTCCTTTTGCGCAAGTTTGTGCCCAAGAGCCGTGCCATCGTCAACTACTTTGAGCCCAACGTTATTCTCATGGGCATGATCAGTGCCTATGCGCCTTACAATTTATCTTATATGATTGCTGGATTCTATGTTAGCTGGCTGTTTATGCGCTACATCAAAAACCGGTACACCTTGTGGTTCGTCAAGTATGTCTATGTCTTGAACAGCGCTTTGACTACTGGCACAGCACTGGCGGCGTTTATTATTTTCTGGGCAGTACAGTACCATCCCAAGGAGCTTGAATGGTGGGGCAATCTTGTGAGCTTCAATGGGCTTGACGGTAACGGCGCCGCTCTGCTTCCACTTCCTGAGACGGGATACTTTGGTCGTGCACCAGGCACATACGACTATTAAGTGTGTGTGTGTGTGTGTGTGTGTGTGTGTGTGTGTGTGTGTGTGTGTTTGCCTTTTAATAATCTTTTAATTTATCACATTAATTTCACGGAATTAGAACTCCTCCTACGAGCACGGCTATCTTTTTTTTCTCTTATTATTTTTGTATATCAAGGAATACAACTTACCTAATAATTCAATTCACTATCTAGTGTAGGTAGGCGAAAGCTTTTTTTCTTTTTTGTGGTTTTTTTTCAGATCCGCCTGGGCGCACCTAATGCTCTGCTTTGCTCGCGCGGCTCGACAGGACATTGACTGCTGAATTACAGGACACAAACCTTCACCCCCAGGTGGACATTTAGACACATTACCCCCCGTGATAAGCTTCGAGCTCAACCTCGTGACTCATGAAGTATTTCTCGACCCGATCGTCCACATCTCCCGTAACTTTTGAACACGCAGTGCTCGAGGGCCTTGCACCTGATGGAGGTCTTTACATTCCCACGGAGATTCCTGCTGTCGATGCCGCAACTCGTGAAAAGTGGTCCAAACTGAGTTTCGCCGATATCGCTGTGGAGATTTTCTCGCTTTTTGTCGATTCTAGCGAGATCCCCCGCGAGGATCTCAAGGATCTGGCCCAACGCTCGTACTCTACCTTCAGATCAGAAGACGTTACGCCTGTCCGTGACCTCTCCGGAGACCTTTCTCTTTTGGAGCTTTTTCACGGCCCCACGTATGCTTTCAAGGACGTAGCACTTCAATTTGTTGGCAACTTGTTTGAATACTTTCTTGTGCGCAAAAACGAGGGCAAAACCGGCTCAGATCGTGACATTTTGACCGTCGTTGGTGCCACCTCCGGTGATACCGGATCCGCCGCTATCTATGGTCTTCGGGGCAAGAAAGACGTGAGCGTGTTTATCATGTACCCCAATGGCCGTGTTTCTCCTATCCAGGAGCAGCAGATGACCACCATTCTCGATGATAATGTACACACCATCACCGTACCGGGCACTTTTGACGATTGCCAGGACCTTGTCAAGGCTTGCTTTGCTGATAAGAGCTTCAACGACAAGTACCATGTTGGTGCTGTCAACAGTATCAACTGGGCCCGTATTCTCGCTCAGATTACCTACTACTTTGCTTCGTACTTTGCCTCCAATACCACCAAGCGTGTCCGCTATGTGGTTCCCACCGGTAATTTCGGTGACATTCTTGCTGGATTTTATGCCAAGCGTATGGGTCTTCCTATTGAGCTGGTCATTGCCACCAATTCCAACGATATCCTCTACCGCTTTATCCAATCTGGATCATACACCAAGGAGGGTCACGTCAATGCTTCGCTGAGCCCTGCCATGGATATCGCCGTGAGTTCCAACTTTGAGCGGTTCCTTTGGTATGCTGCTCGTGAGGCTGGTGCCGCCTCTGATGCCGATGCCGGTGCCCAGGTCAAGCAATGGATGGACACTCTCAAGGCCGATGGTACCTTTACCGTCCCAGGCTCTGTTCACAAGGCCGCCACAAAAGAGTTTGGTGCTAATCATACCTCCGACAAGGAGACCATCGAGACCATCAAGCAGGTTTACACCACCATTTCCCCCAAATACATCCTCGACCCACATAGCGCAGTTGCTGTACACGCGGCTCTTGCGCAGCAAAAACAGGACCCTGACGCCCACTATATTGCCCTGTCCACCGCCCATCCCGCTAAATTCGCCGATGCTGTCAATGAAGCTCTCGAGGGCGAGCAAGGCTACTCTTTTGAGAATGATGTGCTGCCTGAAGAGTTCAAAAAGATGATGAAGGCTGAAACCAAGAAAATCGAGGCCCCCAGTACAAAGCTCGAAGATATCCAAAAGATTATTGTCGATAAGTTAGCCTAGGGTAAGTGGTATAGGGTACCCATTTCAACCTGTTCTTAAAATTATATATCTAATAGCAATTTGAACCTAGAGAGAGCGATTGGGATCTCCAAGAGGTCATTATATCTACAAAGCTGTTTGTTTGTTGCCCTGTTGGCCCTACTTAGTGCTCACAATACGGGTGCCAATTGAGTACCGCACCTCGGTGATCGACTTGGTCACACCAGCTGCTAAAAGTTATTTACAAGCCTCTACTTTTTGCTTCATCAACAATCCACTGGAAACACTGTTGTACCAGCTCTCTATCTTTTAAAGCACAAACACCACAAACAAATACGTCGTGTAGCCCCAATTTATTGAGTTCCAGCGCCTCGACGACCCCATCAATGGGTGCCAAATCTATTTTGTTGATAATGATGACCAGTGATGTGCCCTTGAGCGTGTCTTGCTGTAACACAGAGTGTAGCTCTTGCTTCACCTGGTCCAGCCGGTCCCCGAACGATAACGCGTCCAGGACCCAAACAAGCGAGTCTGTCTTATCGAAATAGTTTTGCCAGAATGGCCGGAGTGATTTCTGACCCCCGATATCCCAAATATCAAGCGTATACTCTTCAATTGGGTGCGAGTAGATTGTGAACCCCATGGTAGGGGACACTTGCTTTGGGTCCTCCCCAATGAGATTTTTGGCAATGGTAGTTTTGCCCGCATTATCAAGACCAAGCAGGAGGACTCGCAAGCATTTATCTTTGAGTTTTTGCTTCTTGATGATGGTTAACAGCCCCATTCAGAACCAAGCTGCTTGCTTGAATTTAGGGATTGAATAAGCGGCGCTTGATATATTAAAAATGGTGTATTTGTGTAAAACTACAGCTTTTGCGTCCCTAAATTCCAGATACCCTCTTCTGGGATTGCCGAGCTGGCGAACCACCCCCAGTCATCGTATAAGTCACTACAGTCAAACCGCTAATATTATATATTTTATGCACTACTCGGTCTTACCACCCTTGCGAGCGATAACGGAAAGACGCTCCTTATCGAGCTTGGCAAGGTCAGTAATGACCAAGTTAGAGGCAGCCAAGTTGAAAGGAACGCTGTGGTGTGAGGCATTCTCACGGCCGATCTTCTCAACGTGGACGGCGTACTTGAGACGGTAGACGGCGGTGACCTTACCCTCACGGTCCTTGTTGGAGCCACGGACGACCTTAACAACGTCATCTCTGCGGATAGGAAGGCTGCGAACGCCGTACTTCTCGCGGAGCTCCTTGGAGAGGGGAGCGCTCATGATTCTGTGGCGAACGGAAGAGGGAGCCTGGAAGTGGGCCTTGCGAGACTTGCTGCGAGAGCTAGAGACCTGACTGGAGACCTTCATTAGGGATTGAGTCGATTTGCGTGGGTTTATTGAAATTTCAGAGTGGGTGGGTTTTGCAGCCCTAGTAGCTGAGTAATCAACGAAACGGTTCTGGAGCCCTAGTTACTGAGTGGGGGAAGGGGGTGTTAACTCGTACCCCAGATTAACGAGAGCCATTGAGAGATGCCTGCCAGAAATATGTTTGAACCTTAATTTCTGGGAATTCACCGGAGGAGATCGATCCTTCTCTCTCTGGTGAATACTAAAGCCATGGAAATCTCTTGGACTCGTTTGACCGCTTTTGCTTGTTTTTAATGGTAAACTTGCATACCCGAGTGCCAATTCAAGGAGGTGATGGTTGCAGGAGAGGCTCTTTGGTGGATTCACTTTCAAGGCCTGCAGCATTATCTCACTGTGCATAGGTTGCCCTGGAGCATCACCCAATTTTCAAGAATTTCAGATCTAATAGGTACCATGTCCCCTGTTGAGCAGTGCGCGCCATCGCTATGATCTATACCATGAATTATGCGAGCCCGGCACGCTTTTGTTAATGATTAAATTGTGAGGCACCTAGTGTCGAAGTAATTGGGGGCGTAATTACACTCAGCATATGGTCGATGGCACGTTGCCAAAAGTGCTAGTGTTCATCCAGTCTGCTTCACGAAAAGGGATCTGTTGGCTATATCTGGTCACAGCCTGATTGCTTGGCGAACAAGTATTAATGGCTGAACGGCCTTCAGTTGTCCGCACCAGTTTCGCCGAGTGCGCTCACTTTTGCGCGTCCATTTGCTGCAATCCTAGCTCAAATCTGTGGAAGCAATTATCGCTCTAGCCGGGAAACCCTTTTTCTCCTTATTGATCGTATCGCCCCATTATAAGCGTTTCCATGGTGGTCACTGATGATATTTCTATGCTTTTGCTGTGACGGGGACGCACGTGCCTAGTCGAATCAATGAGACATTGTTTAGAATTGATGGATAGTTTACGTCGATAGACTAGCTGTGAAGATAGGGACTTGGCCAAGCAATTAGTGGGTTCTAAAAGTGCTGCTATGCACGGGCTTGCCAGAGAGCTCTTTTGCACAATCTCAAATCAAAGCCTTGCCAACTAAATATGCACGCGTGAAACTCCAAGCCTGAATCCTGTTGTGAATTGCGGGCCCACCCACGCTGAAGCTTGAACATAGACCTAGAATATAGACCTAGAACATAGACCGTAGAGCATAGACCGTAGAGCATAGACCCAAGAACGTAGCCCCTAGAACATAGACTTAGAACATAGAACTAGAACGTAGACCCTAGAACATAGACCTAAAACATAAACCGTAGAGCATAGACCTAGAACATACACCCTTGAACATAGACCTAAAACATAGAACTAGAACATAGACCCTAGAACGTAGACCCTAAAACATAGACCTAGAACATAGACCTAAAACATACACCCTAGAACACACACCCCAGAACACAGACCCTAGAACATACACCCCAGAACACAGACCCCAGAACATAGACCCTAAACATAGACCCTAAACACAGATACCTAAAACCACCTTTGTTGGCCCGATTACCTTGGCCTGCAGGATCAAGATAAAGTTTCTGCAACAATTTGCACTTTAGCACGCAAATCCGAGATAATTAAATGCGTGCATTTAAGCTTGCAGAAGAGTGCAGGGTATATGCAGCCCATGCCTCCCAGGAGCAGTTACAAGTGTCAGCTGACTAGGGGAGCTAGGGGAAAACGAATCAGACAAAAGAGCTCAGAAGATAAAACTTATAGAGATCCCAAACCCCGAATTTATAGACCGTATCTCCACTTATACTTAGGTTGTTACAGCATAGCGCTAACCATAAAAAATATGAAACATGACGTCATCCTCACCTCACCAAGACAACCCATAACCTCATGGGCATCCCCTGAGGCCTCAGCGGTCGGCTCCCCTAAATAAGCAATACTAATATTTATATAGGTCTCCGCGCCCTTGATCCTCGCCCACGGCCCCCACCACACCTCCGCCTAACCATACCACACTCGACCCCTTGTCGCCACGGATATCGCCACGGAGAATGCATCCTACGATGAACATCCTGGAGCAGGAGTTGAGTGAACCGCGAGCGGCGATGGGCAACGCCGGAGACCACGATCTTCATCGGACTATGCTGGAGTGGAAGGCCAAATACCTCAAGGCCATAGAGGTCCAGAACGCCATGGAGGCCGAGGTGGAGCAGTTGACGGCCGAGAAGCAGAGTTTAGTGGTAAAAGTAAGCAATTTGAAGATGGAGAGGCAGAACCACGATATCGAGATGGCGCACCTCACCAAGCAGCTGATCAATGGCCAGAGCTCGTACATGGAGCAGATCACCTCTCTTTCAGACGAAGTTTCGCATCTCCGGGCCAAGAACCGGACGCTTGAGCAAGAAAAGGAGGCACTGGAGCACAAGATAGAGGACCAGAAAGCCCTGCCAGCCCCCAAACCGGTGCCGGAGCCCACAATTGTTCTCACGCAGGAGCTCTTGGGTCACCACGAGCAGCTCAAGGAGAAAGTCAAGCAGGTGGAGCAGATCAACGAGCGATTATCGGAGGAAAACGACGCCCTCCAGTTCTTGCTCAGCGAAAACACCATATCTGGCCAGTTCCCGTCATTCGAGATTGAGGGCGCCACAACCCTCGACGACGAGCTCAGAGACCAGCTCGATAGTATGCCCGGGTCGCCAAACATGAAATTCGAGCTCAAGAGTGCCCAAAATTACATCCAGGCCCTCAAGGTGTCCCTCGAGTCCCTCGTGCAACGTCTCCTGGAAAATCGCGAGTTTGAAAAAGCAATGGAGCAGACAATTGGTAGTCGCAAGATATCCGCGTTCACTGAGCGTCGCAGAAAAGCCACCGCGCTGGTCGATCCACCCAAATATTCCCCCGGTGAGCAGCAGTACTGGTCGAACCTGCTGACCCCAAAGAAGCGCGCGAGCGGCACACGGACCTTCTCAATGGGCGTAGACGAAAGGCTGAGCGACAGCTCATCGTGCTCAGATGCTGGATCCACCCTTGTAAGTGAGATATCGTTACCGAAGCGTCCAGTGACCACCACTCAGACGGCGCTCAGGAAACTGTCTCTAAGTTAATTTGCATTATTTATTATAGCATTCAATAAAAGGAAATAGTTGGGCTGAATTGCTTCTTCCAGCGGTCCTCCAGCGGATCTGGCTGTATTCAGAGCGCGAGGTTCCCGTGAACCTCAGGAAAAAAAAACCTCAGTATTTGGGAACTGATTTTTTTCCACTGACACGCAGGCCTGCATGACGCAGTTTCACAGCTGAAACAAAGACAGGGAACTGTAAACTGATTGGCGAGGGTGCAAAAAATGAAGACGACAGGAATCGAACCTGCAACCATTCGATCTGGAGTCGAAAGCTCTGCCATTGAGCCACGCCTTCAGATACCAGAGGTATGGAGTCTGAAAATTCAAGTTCCGAATTTAGGCAAAATCACGTGACGTCACGTGACCTACTTGTTCTGGTATACCTAGACCGCGTTACAGGCGATCGCTAACGCAATAGTGTGCTGTTACTCGTTCAGACTATGCCTATCACGCAATTGTTCCGCTCTGACCATGATTTATTTGCCATCTTACTCACAAACTTGTTTTTTCCCGGCAAAACTGTCAAACAGATGGAAAAGAGACGTCATCGCGGGACGATACAAGCGTACATGCTACAAACGCAAGTCAGAGAGCGTTAAAAACGAAGAGTTTGAGGAAAGAAGAGACGACCCTGGCTCCTATCAGTTTTAGTTGAAGGTGTTTCTAGTTTAGTGTAGGAGGTAGTTTAGAATGAACATCTGGGAAAGCAAGGCAACGGTTCTTGAATCTAGTCTGCAAGGGTATCTGAGCCCTGATATAGCACTTGTTTAGTCCTAACTCGAGTTTACAGGCTGCTCATGGCCTTTATCAATAGCCGCTAGTCCGATGCAAAAGCCTTTTTTGTATCATGTACGCCAATAATGACACTATATTAGTCTGAGACCACTGCCCGCCGAGTCACAAACGAGTCTAAACGTCTAAACAGAATTTCAAGTTCAGTCTACGATGCTACCAACTACAAAGGTAGGTTACGCCAAATGGATATTCGTGGGATCCAGTTTGGAGCCACTGATGGGGTTCGACCGCTACTTGTAGGTGGGTAATAGAGCTAACGCGCCACAGATCCGGGACTTAACCACCAGCTGTGAGCCTCCAGCTCTCAACCACAAGCTTGTAAACAGCTCTTAATCACCAGCTTAGCCATCAGCCCTCAACCATCAGTCTATACCACCAGCCCTAACCTCTTCTAACTAAATACAGTCTATGGCACCCCTAGGGCACGCGCGCACCCTTTAAATACAGTAATCGAGACACGAAAAATATTACTAATCTCTCGCATGAGTGCAGTGTGTTTAGATAGAAAACAGGATGAAAAAGATGAGATCGAGCTGCTGGAGTCGTCATTTACCAACCTCACGGACCATTTCTATCTAATTGACAAGATTGGAGAGGGCACCTTCTCTTGTGTGTATCGCGCCGTAGACCTCGACGTCTCGGACAAGTCGGCCCAAGGCGACGCGGCTCTGGTGGCAGTTAAGCGTTTACATGTAACGTCGAGCGCGAACCGTATCGCCAACGAGCTGGAGATCCTTGCCACGCTGCGCAACTGTCCCTATGTGAGCCAGTTGGTGACCGCGCTCCGCGACGAAGATCAAGTGCTGGTCGTGATGGGGTACAAGGAGCACACAGATTTCCGATCCTTTTACAAGTCATGCAGTAAGAAGATGATGCAGACGTACATGCGCCAGCTGCTGCAGGGCCTCGAGTTTGTCCATCGACACAATATCATACACCGAGACATCAAACCTACAAACTTTTTATTCGATATGTCAAGCGGTACAGGCGTTCTCGCCGACTTTGGTCTGGCAGAGGTAAACAATACGCCGGGAGCATGCGTTTGCCTTCAAGGTGGGTGGTTTGACAGGTACCCGAAACTCGAAACCCAAGGTGGTATGCGTATCAGCGACAACAGACCTAGTAAACGTGCTAATCGCGCAGGTACGCGTGGGTTCAGGGCGCCAGAGGTACTGTTTAAATGCAACGCCCAGACCACCAAGATCGATATCTGGGCTGCGGGTGTCATCTTATTGATGTTTTTATCTCGCCGGTTCCCCTATTTCAACTCCACAGATGATAGCGAAGCACTGGTAGAAATTGCAATTCTCGTTGGAAAAGAAGCAATGCAGCGGTGTGGGCTATTACATGGAGTCGGCTTTGAAATAAACGTTCCCGGCGTAAATGACCGCGAGATTGACCTCAATGAGATTCTCAGCCCCAAAATGATGGGCGACGATATGAAAGATGCTCGTGATTTGCTTTTGAGCCTACTGGATACCGATGTACGCACCCGGCTCTCGGCAGAGAGAGCTCTGTGTCATCAGTTCTTCAGCGAGGATGAGCACCGGGTCGAGCGGCTACCTGGAGACGAATCGGTTAAATCAGAGGACTGATCTCAAGCATAATTCCAATATTTCGGGCCAGCGTGCCCCAAGCGCTCAATCACTGTTGCGTCCCATTGATCCGAGGGTGAAGATGCATCGCAGAAATCGCAAGATCGCTGGAATACTGTACAGCCTCGAGCTTGATCTGCGGTCGAAAAATTTTAGCCAACAAGAAATCGCCACAAGATTATCACAAGAGCGGGCGTATCTCGAAAACGAGAGGTTCGATTTGACCTCCTCTAGAGGAACACAGAACCTTGACTATTAGCATTCAAATAGCATTCACTAAATTATCATAAAGAGAATTCTCAGGCCAGAGATGGTTATCTATAATAGGTCTTTCCCGATTCTTGGAGGTCGATTTGACT
The DNA here is from genome assembly GCA_030579635.1 of Wickerhamiella australiensis. Taxonomy (NCBI): domain Eukaryota; kingdom Fungi; phylum Ascomycota; class Dipodascomycetes; order Dipodascales; family Trichomonascaceae; genus Wickerhamiella; species Wickerhamiella australiensis. Next base: position 3,561 of record JAKTRM010000048.1, on the reverse strand, counting down.
TCACACAAAACCTGGTTATCAGCATTCAATAGAATTTACATTGGCATTCAAATAGCATCCAAATAGCATCCCCAGGCTACAAACTATCACTTATAATAGGTCTTTCCCGATTTTTGGAGGTCGATTTGACCTCACACAAAACCTGGTTATCAGCATTCAAAGCATCTACATTAGCATCCAATAACATCCAAATAGCATCCCCAGGCTACAAACTATCACTTATAATAGGGTCTTCCCCCTTGATCTCTTGGAGATCCTCTAGTACCTCTGAGGCCTCAGGCATTGCCATTGCGCCAACTGACGACCCAGCAAGTTTCTGCTGCTGAGCCTGAATGCTATTTACATTATCATATACCTCGTCCTTGACTTGATGAGCAATATTGGGCTCCGCCGTGGGCGCATTCACTGCTTTTAACGCTTCCCTTGCTTGGTAGCTCTCTGACATAACAACAATACTCATGACAGCGACTTGCGCGGAGGAGATAGCACGGGGGGAATTCAGTAAAAAATACGCCTACAGCTCACCATTTGAGAGCTCGAGCCCGTGGTCCCTAATTTTGGCTCTAATGCCCGAAACGGTATCTCCAAAGGCATATGTACGTGCTCTTGACGACACTCCTCTAGAGTCCAGTAGCGGTGACAAGCCTGATGAGCAGGTTGCTGCGTATGTCCAGTCAGTAGTTAGAGAGCTCGGCTGGCATTCCGACCAACCAACCGCCCAAAGTGTCGCGCAGACCTTTATGCAGCTGCGATTGCGACAAATTGATGCTGCATGCGGCTCAATCAAGTGGGACTCGAGCTCCAAGTACGTCAACTCGCCCTGGTACAGAGGAATTGTACGCCCGCTCACGCTTTTACGCGATACTTATGGTTCCGACCTCTCCCTTGCAGAATTCGAAGCAATGACGCCCCAACAGGCGATGGATACTCTGACGGCTCCCATGAAGAGAGAAAACGCACCTCACATTACAAATTATCTCGCTATGCCCTACTGTGAGTATGTTAAAAGACTCGATTTACTGGAGAGTTTTGCAGAATCATTGCCCCTTCCAGCCGCACTCAAACTCTCGTCAACACAGTCGCTCCGTAAACCCCTCTTGAGAAATTGCTACCAATCGCCGCTTGACCTCAAGACTTTACAGGAAATCAGCGCTCGAGTCGATGACGCGCAACTCAAAGCAGATTTGAGCGCCGCGTCCATCTTGATGCCTGCCAAGCTTGAGGATATCCAGGATATACGCAATAGCAGCGTTGACGCGCAATTTAATACCATCTCAAGCTTCATCTCCAGCTATCCTACGTCTTCTTTTGGTAATATTTGGCCTCGTCTCGATACCCTCTCAACAGTGTTTCCACAAGTCGACACAGAGCGCCTGCGGCCTTTGGTACTCCAAGAAGCTATGAAAAGGGGGGAGTTTGGCATGGTCAAGCAGCAACGAAATAGGTGGCCAGCTATTCTCGTACGAAACCTCGCAACAGAGTTTATTGAGCGAGCAAGGACCAAGCTCATTTCGGCCGAGATTGGGGTTTCCGAGATTCCAGCTATACTTGACGCATGCGAACTGGTTAATGAGTCCTCGGTGACCGAGCAATTTGTCGCAGTTCAGACCATCTGTACACGCTATGGTCTGGCTCCTGACTTTGTGCTCACATCAACTCCCGTGACCCTGCTTAAACGTATCCTGGAGCTGCAGCCTCGTGCGTATCAGCAAAAGCTGCTTGTTGATCAAATTTCAAAAGCCACCGGTTCATCTCTTGACCCAGAGTATGCCAAGGGCCAGTTTGTGGAATTTGCACTGGTGGATAGTAACTTCAATGCTGCAGTACAGTTTTGCGAGTCCATGGACCCTAAAAATGATGCTACATGGATTGCGTACTTACAGGCGACCCGCTTCATGTCAAGTTTATGGGACACCACGCCCCCAAAGGTTCTAGCCAAAAAGTCAGAGCTCATCGTCAAGTGTATCGAGATATGCCCGCAAGATGATCTTGCCACTGTTTTAAAAGTCTATGAATCACTCACTCTGGAATCCGCCGCTCCTCGCGCAACCTCGTTATCACCTGTAACATCATCCGCGGCGGCGGGCCCCAGAACAAACCCCAAGCCCCGTAAAAGGGTGCAAAACTTGCTTGTTAGCGGTATTGGTTGGGCCATTGGCGCACCCACTGAAGACAGCGATTAATTATTTTTATAGCATAATTCCCTCATCTATACATTTCTATGTTGTTGGCATCTCTACATATCTTGAGGCTTTTTGGAGTAGGCACCCTGCATAGCGGAGCCCACGAGAGCAGAGGGTGCATCTGTATTTTCTTGGGTGACTTGAGACGTCGAGTACTTGAGGAACTCGTGGTCGAGGCACTGATCAGCGGTCAGTCGCTCCTCTGCGTTCACTTTTAGGCACTTGTTGACGAAATCTTGGGCCTCAACGCTCAGATTGGGGTTGTCAAACGAGTATTCCGCAGTCATGATTGCCGATCTTTCCTCAGCCGCAGTATCCCGATCAAATGGTGTGAATCCACAGAGTGTGAAGAAGGCCAGAACCCCTATTGCCCAAATGTCGACCGGTTTGGCGTGTCCGGCTTTTGTGAAAATCTCGGGAGCCATATAGCTTGGGGTGCCGCATGTTGTCATTAGCATCTGGAGCTGCTCCTCGTCCACGATTCTGCTCAGGCCAAAGTCGGCAATGCGCAGGACATCGTCGCTCATTGTCTTTTCTTTAAACAGCACGTTCTCGGGCTTCAGGTCACGGTGCACAATCCCATTGTCATGCAGATACTTTAACCCCACAACAACGGACTTGACGATGCGCGCAGCCTCAGACTCGGGCAGCGCACCCCTTTCGTAGATACGATCAAACAGTTCACCGCCACGACAAAGCTCCGTCACGAGGTAGAGCTTATCGTCAGTCTCAAAATAGTCTACAAGAGTCAGGACATTGCTGTTCCCTGCACTGAGGCGCCGAAGAACAATAATCTCGTTCCTGACCAGATGCTCACGGCCACGCATGAGCTTTTTATCGATAATCTTCGCCGCGTACTGCATTCCGGACTCAATATGTACACATTCCTGAACAGTACTGTACGTTCCCTTCCCAAGTTCTTTCCCAAGTTTGTACAGACTCTCCTTTGCCTCTGGACGTTCCATCTGAGTGATAAGTGAGGGTTCGCCCAGACTGGATGACACACGCCCTGTTTGGGGTCCTTTGAAGGGAGTGGTAAAAAAAGAGGGGCCATCCCGGAGTCGAACCGGGGTCACCGCCAAATGCGGAAAGTGGCCTCCACGGATTTTCACCCGAAGGCGGCATAATACCGTTATACGAATGGCCCTCAACGCCAAGCTGGGCCGGCTGAAGATATATACCCCAAACTTTGAAATTTTTTGGGGCCTGTGACTAAGCAAGCGTAAATGTGAATTTTTCACAATTTTTTTTTCGAATTTTTCCATTTACGGATGCTGACTCACACTGAAGGTGGTGAAAAACCGCCTATATCGGCCGATTTACAGCCCCCATTTGACGAGACGGAACAGAATAACACTTCTGACACCGAGAACAACGT
>JAKTRM010000047.1:0-78888 GCA_030579635.1 Wickerhamiella australiensis | reverse complement strand
CCTGTTGACCAGGTGTAGTGCTGGTCATTGGAGGCTGTTGGTTAGCAATATAGTTATCGCTAAACACTGAATTGTTAATTGGTTCCATCTTGATTGTATTTCTGTATGTTCTGGTAGGGGGGTCTGGTCCCACTTTTATAGTGGACCATTTCCCTAACCTCCAGTCTAAGGAACTATCTAGTTTATTCTTTATTCCCGGAGCTTGGTTCCGGTAGAACCTTCCTCTCGAGGCTAGAACCTTCCAGTGATCAAGTCCTCTGGGAGTCCCTTGATAACTAGTCCAGCTTCACAGCGTCAACAATTGATTAATTTAAAGTTGATAGAATGCAAATAAATAATTAGTTTGGAGTGTGCTCCGAGTCATCTTGATTGCTTGTCAAACTAACTGGACTCTCCATGGAAGAAGTGCTAGGGTGCAAGGATTCTGCAGGTGGAGCACTTACCGTTAAAGTAGAGAGGGGTGGAGCAGAGACTGCCAATGATGGAGACTGGTGTACCTCTCTAGGGGTATATGCTGGCGCGGAATCAGGCATGGGCTCTGACGCAAGCTGTTGAAGTCGTATGGTCTCCTTATTACCACTGCCTGATGGCAATGGTGGTTGGTGATGTATATCATGTATTGGAGGGGCAGACGGCGACTGCTGAGGAGTTGGGTATTCTGGGACAGAGGGTATAAGTGTTTGTGCTCTGGTGGCCAGAACCATCTTTTCAGTGCTCGCTGCGGTATCAGAATTAGTACTAGGTGGTGAGAAGCTGTGACTCGACGAGTGACGGGATTGAGACAATTGATCAGAGCTCTCCAATGATGAAGGTGCATCTGCGTTGGCGGTCTGAATGACCTCTGAATTGATTTCTACGCGTGAGCCTTCACGAGAGCCTGGATCTGAGCGATGCGTTCCAACAATTATCTCTGCCCATGAAGAGACGACTCCTGGCCGTTTACGAACGCGATCCGTGTCGATCATCTTGATGGCTGGATTTGAGTTGGCCCAATCACCGAGGTCAGTTTTACCGCTCAAATCCACTGTAGCCTCAATTAGGTATGAGAAAGATATAATCTGTGATGTAGCAGAAATCAAGCTGTCTGGTGGTATGATGAGGTTTGTTGTTAGTTCTGCCACTCGCGAAGCAGGGTCCGTGTATAGCCCTAAAATGCTTTGATCCAGGTCTTTGCGATACGTGTACTCTGAAGAACCCACCACGAGCTGAGAGATTCGACTCAGTGTTACAGCAATCGCAGCGGGGCTCTGCACATCCCATTGGTGCTGTATAAATAATTTGATAGGAATGTGTTCGCCCGGTGTCCACCCTTTGTGCGGCATACTCAGTTTAACCACGACTTTCTTGTTCTGTTTCCGTTTTCTTGAAGTGTCTACTAGCAAGGATACAGTTTTGGGAGCACTCAAGTGCACAACGTCACGGTTGATCGCAACCTTGACCGAGCGCAATGCGCTTTCTTCGACAGCCTTTGTTGTTGACAGAGAGCCTCTTATAACATATGAAATATTTCCCATATCAAAATCAACGGTCTCTAGGAGTCCTTCTCTTGGGAGTTCGAGCTCGAAAGGAAACGCATGCTTGCCTTGGCTTAACGGTTGATCCTCAAAAAGAACCACTCTTTCGTTGAACATTACTGATTCCTGTGCCCTTATCTGCGGTTTTCTGGCTCGAAGCTTCAGTCTTCCCTTGAAATTAACCAAAATGGTGGCTTTTGAGGCAGCCTTCCCTAATTCCACAATCACGCTGCCCACTACGGACTCGCCAGGCCTGTAAACATGATGTGCGTCTTTCAAGTCAATCGAAATACTAGAGCTCGTCGCGGTTAGCGCTTTGAGCGGATTCCAAACCATAATCACTAGATGAACTTTGTAGCTTCAAGAGGGGCTCACCAAATATGTAAGCGCGCGAGACGCAAGCCAGCTAGCTGGTCTTGATGGGTTCCCGAGGCGTGCAACACGCACGAACAATTCGTTCCAGCATGTTTTTCAGTGTATTGGCTGCACGGTAAAATACCCATGGTCCCACAGAAAGATGTGCATGCGCTAGGCTTGGCGCCCTTACCCAACCTCGGTATGAACTCAAGAGCCTCTCCTGAACTCGACTTTTTAGGGGTCTACATAATCGCTCTTTGAGCACGGGAAACAATAGCGGTGCTAATTCTCTAAATCTTGCGCAATTACATACTCTGATATCTATTACCTTTAAACAAGTGCCAAGACTCGGAAGGCGTTAGCCGTCTTAAGCGAGGTTAGGCTTGGGGCAAGAGGCTGAAACGCACTGAGTTTTGAGCTCTTATCGTTCGCGAGAAGATTACAATAACAGAAGATGTATTGCTTATACCATCACAGTGGCAAAACTGGCTCACTCAACTCTCAAACAACAATACATTTCATCTCGGATGCCGGTAGCCTCACCAGTACACTTGCAGACCATGGCCAAGGGTTGAGGCTAGTGCATGCAGCTGATAAATTGAGGCCCCAAAACATACCTTACACGGTGCCACATCGAGATACAGCAATTTCACGAATAACTTTCTACAATAGAGACTTTCTAATTATACCAGCGAATCGAGTCGGTATACGACTAGCATCTTTACACTGTAAAATAAACGCGTTTCACAGGTCATGTTGCTACCTATGCTGCAAACGTGACCCTGAAAGATTTAGTAGAGCAGTTCTCTCCTCTCTAATGAGAATTTGAGAAAGTACAGCACAATTGCACTGAGGTTAAGGCAAAAGATCCTCGGCATCAGAGCTGGTACATGAAACGGTCACCCTGGATCCTGACTATGAGTATACCCTAGGGTGATTGTCGCGAAAAAGACTGTGCGACTTTCCAAACAAAAGGACTGATGAAGTTGCACAGAGGCTGTACCCAAGATACCTCAAAACCTCAACGGAAAAGTTGTCGGATGCAAAGGCGATTGGCAAATTTATGTCGGAGATGAGCTCCTACTTCTCGCACAGGAAAAAAGTTACCTGTCTTCGAGAAGTGGCACAATAGTGCAGAGCTCAGTCGCTGTGCTTTCTCAGACGCTGTTGATACAGCTGGATTCGCGCTCAAATTGTTTGAATGCCCCCTAGTTTCTATGCTAATTCTCATAAGAGTATGTGCGTCAAGGTAAAGAAGTGTACTGAGAAACATCTACCTGACATGTCCACCGATTCAGGACTCACTGTGCTGGAAATGATCAAGCAAGTCGAAAACCATGGTAACCTCCATGTGATGGCTGAACTGGGCAAGATACTGTCAGAGCTCAGCACTTTTGATAGTGACAAGATGCTTCTGAATGATGAGACCTCCACTTACATTGACAAGAAATGGACGCAGCTCGAGTATGCCAGACAAATTCTTGAGGAAAAGCCCGCTGCTCTGAGTTATCTTTGTGGATATAATATTCATAAAGCCGTAACAAACATGCCCGTTCAGAAGTACCGACTCACGGCACTGGAAGCGGACCTCGTCAAGCAGGGTAAATTGCTTGAACAGTTTCGATTACCTGGCGCAAAGGCTAAAGGTTTATCCAGCGATAAGGCAAGTGCTGCAGATATTCAAGGGTTCACTGATACCAATGTAGGAGATATGAAGATCAACTACAAAAAGGAGATTGACGCAGTTAACCTTAAGCGTGAGGAAACCAAGCGGAAAAATGAGAAGATTCGCCAGGCAGCATACAACAGCGTTGAAACCTTGAAGAATGACTCTGCCTTTATTGCCAACCAAGATTCGTCAGAAGATTAGGGGTGACCAAGCTCTCAGCACCAATGAAGCACTGCAAATCAATGCCCTGATGGACAAAACTGCTGATGTAAATAAGGTAGATAAGTCTAACTCTTCCGCTTACTTTGAAGAGACTGTGTCTCAGGATGAAATCTTGACCAAAATTGATAATCCTAATGAGTCGTCGTCTGATACCGATGAATTGGCCCATGATACAATGCCCATTGCACATCTAGATGAGTCCTCGCTCGGCAAACTCGAGTCAAATGGAGAAGGTAATTCTAGCGACAGCGAGTCGAGTGATGAACCGGAGATTATCGAGCCCCCGCCCAAGCGGGTACGCAAACACCCTCTCAAAGCTGTAACGGTTAAGGTCAAACACCGCAAATTGTCCAAGGTGGACCTCCCTAAATGCACTGAGCTGGGTGAGCAACAACCGGATCCACTGAAAGTGCAGAAATGGATCAACGCCTGTGAGAATACACTCAGTATCCAATCCATTGACCCTCACTTCTGGGCCGCCCTGGTTATTCCAGCGCTGAACGGGGACTTCGTCGAGCAATGGCGCACAAACCTTGTTCAGGAGTTTCGAAAGGAGTTTCCAGCGCCTGATTGCAATGGCAAATATCCGTTTTTGGAATGGGAATGTTTCCGCGCGCGCTTCACTAAACACCTGAAGATTCCACCTGGACATACCCTATACTTGGACCGTCTGCACGACCTTACCACCAAGGAACCGCATGCGGATTTCGCTGGGAATGCGGCTGAGAGGTGCAATTTGATCGATGCGATGCAAGGTCTGAACAGTACCAGCCGGCGTGATTTCTGTAGACAAGTTTTATGGGATCAGATGAAGGCACGATTCTTTTACCGGACGATGCGTGTCTATTCTACACTGGCGCAAGTGTGATGCTAAATGGTGACTCCAGTCTCTGGGCCAAAGGACCAACAGGAGTGCCCAAGGCTCAACGTATGGTGATCAAACACGAAAGAAGCTTATATCCCCTGACAAAACAGGGTAAAGTGAAGCTTGGAGCCGATAACGATGAACTCATCTTGATTTGAAATGTATGGGGGTATCCAAAGGTACCACAGGTGATCTTATCTATTGCCCAGCTATTAGCTTTGAATTGCTTTGTGTTTGTTGTACTGAACTTGAACTGGTGGCTGTACAACAGCAGTTTGACCAAGTAATATCACTGGAAAGTATTTCGTCATGACAATCAATATTTCGTAGACTTCTCGAGATCTCGTTTGGTCGATGAGGAGCTGCATGAGAAGCTCGCTGCTTTGTCTCTTGGATCCGGAAATGACGAGATGCCTCACCTCTTCTTTGATACCGAGATCCTGGCAACGTTCAACGCCGTTTCAAGCCTGGCTGCTCGTGATTATCTTCAACAGCTCCATCGTGCAACTCATGTACCATACGAGCAACTGCTGCAACGCGGAAAAAAAGGAAACCTCTTTTTAGCCGAGTGCGTTTATCAAATCACACGGTACATATCCAGGGGCAAAAGGGGCAAAAGCTGAGCAAAAAAAGAAAACAATGGTCCCTAGCAGGATCGAACTGCTGATCTTCGCGTAACAATCTCGGAGAGAAGTTATTAGCACGACGCCTTAACCAACTGGGCCAAGGGACCAATTCGAAAATTTCTTTTAGCAATTGGTTTGTTTCGTACGCTGATCACGTGATCGGGCGCCAGTATGGTTTGGCCTAGTCGTTGTTTGTATTGTAACTATCAATAGCTTATGTTCGAAGCCATGACAAGATGTCATATATCTCGCATTCAGTGGTTTTTCGCGAGCTTTTTTGCAGTCAGTGCATAAGTTGTGCAATTTGGGTGGCTCATATTTTTTTTTGGAGCCAGAGAGGCTTCAAAGTAACTGAGCTCCTTCAGGATAGCTCGCCCTATCCTCATCCGCGCCACCCCTACCGCCACGCGCTATGGCTACAACTGAACAGAAGGCACAAATTTTGAATAGACTTTTTCTTCACAAAGATACCTCACCATTTATTCTCATCACAGATTCTCTTGCTCAGTCGGGTCTTCCAGTGCTTGATGAGTTTTTGCGGAAAGTTCCTCCCCACATCGAGGTGGTACACTGGAAAGGAGTAGCAGCCCCCCCAGAGTTTTCACATCAAATTCAGACTCTTGTAGTAATTGAGAATCTCTGTTTGGTTTCTGATATAGGAAGGGTTCTTCAGCAGCTCATGGGCCCAAAGACCTCAATTATCGGTCTCTATCATCGAGATCTTGAGCCCGAGCCTGGTTATGCCCCAAAGGGAATGGTGCTTGTGGAATACATGGCAACAACTGTGATACATGTTCAGTGCCCTGAGGAAGTTCGCCTATCATTGGTAGAGGACCCAATGCTGAGATACACTAAATTTCAATCCAACCTCATCCCTGTCGAGTTAATACACCGCAGAAGGTCAGGAAATGCTACTATCAATAGGTACGTTGTTGATACTAAAAAGCATACTGCAGAAATTCAGCTTGCTGCACATCAAGATGAAGAAGACCCATCAATGTTAGCTGGACTTACGACGTTTAACCTGAATACCACAGAGAAGCAAAAGGCAGATCGCGAAAATGTAGAGTTACCGTACTTGGCTGCTCAAGAGATTGGCGACGGTGGAGCCAGTGGTGGTGCAATCATCTACCAATTTGAAAAAGACGATGATTATGACGAGGAAGACCCTTATGAAGATCCTATGTAACCAAAACAAAGTTTACTAAAACGAATTAGATTCTAAATTTGAAGACTAGTAATGGGGCCGACGAACTCTTTCTTGGTCGCATCTAGCTCTAGCAGGAGCCGCGGGGGCACCACCGCAGGGTACGTTTTCTTTGCGGTAGTGGACATAAGGCTTGGGCTGCTGATGATACTTCTTCTTGTACTTCTGGCCAATATCAGAAGGCGTTTTCCAGTTTTCAGTGCTGAACTCACGGTCCTCGCTATTGATGAAGGTCCGTGCCTTGTTGATCAGCTTGCGGTGCAAACGAACTGGAATGGGATCACGGTCGCCGGAGGAGCAGCCACACTCTGGATGAGGTACTTGGCAGGTGTTACAAGTAGGGACAGGTGCAGGTGCAGGTGGTGGGCAAGGTGGAGGTGGAGGTGGAGGGCAAGGAGCAGGGGCGGGAGGGGCAGGGGGAGCAGGAGGAGGAGCAGGAGGAGGAGTGGGGCATCCACATCCAACAGTAACATAAGTAGGAATATACACAGTCTCTGTGTTTGTTGCATAGACCGTTTGGGCCTCGCCAGTCACAGCCACAGTCTGGGTCTGAACGATGGGTACGGAGACTGTGACATAGGTAGGTGTTGCCACTGTAACGTAGGTTGGCTGGTTAATAGTAATTGTTTTGGTGTCTGGGACAAGAGTAGCAGTAGTCATTCCGCCCGGAAGAGAAATAGTTTGAGTGACGGTATCTGTCTCTGTAACGGTGCTCACCCGAGTGATGAGACTGGTCTCAGTAGTAGTTACGTGTACAGGCTGGTACTGAGTAGTGTATACAGTTACAGGTAGGTTGCTAACAACAACCGTCTGGATAATTGTATTTGCAGGGGGTGCGGGCAAATTGTGTGTTTCAGTTACAGTGTTTGTGCCACCTTGAACGGTGACAGTAGACAACTGTGTCTGAATAATAGTGCTAGTCTCGGTTACGGTCTGGTATTCGGTGACCGTGCTACCACCTCCAAAACCAGGAAGAGGTTTCCAAAAATGGTGGTCTGAACCTCTCGTAGCTGCAGCACTAACTGTTGCACAAAGCAAAGCTGTTTGAGTGATACTACAAGAGCGAAGCCAAGCCATATTGATGTGTTCTCAGGGAACTCACTCCCATTAAATATTCGCTGCGACCGCTTTGGGTAAGCATTGGCCGTCCCGCTTTTTTGGTCAGATCTGAGGACAAAATACCACGCATGCTCCTACCCCAGATCTACATACCATGTGCCAATCTTGCTGCAAGTATTTTGTTAGCGCAAAAACTAGTGTATGCATGTCGATGCAGTAGACGTGCATTGGGTATCGACTATCCCCAGACCCACTCGACTCGAGCTATAAACGTAGCTAGCGGTTTAGGGGGGCTGGAATTCCGTTCTCTGGAAGATCTTGATAGGGCATGGGTCAAATGCAGTCTTCCTGATCGCCCGCACGAAGGCGCATTAGGCGCCCTCAGGCCCATGCTACAAAAGATCTAGGCAACAGCGAATGGCATACTTACTAGGGACTCTTTACTACCAGCTAAACCATTGAATGGCTTTGGTTCAAATGATTTATACCCTGTGTTTGTATTGCTATATGATCCGACCATCATGGGAACTCCATGAGGTGCAGTCTGCTAAAACCGTCCGCACTCCGCTTTGAATCTATATGAAATTAAAGTCGACTCGCCTTGAGTTGAGTATATCCAATATATATATGCCTCTTACATCTTACGCAGCGTGCCCGCCGTTGGGAACGACCACTGCATGTGTGAAGACGACTCCAGGGTTTGTCATAATGGAGATATCGAGTCTGGGAAACGTTCTGGAAACGGCGAGAGACTTCACGCTCGAGGCGGCCTCGAGTGCCGCACAATTCATCGAGGGAATGGGTGCAGATGGGGATATATCCCAATTGCTAGCATCGAGTAGCACTCGTGACCAGGCGAACGGAATGCGTCTAGTGCTAGCGGAGGCTGCGAGAGGGAAACTGCCGACACAGTACATTCCTTCAGTGGTTAAATGTGCTTCAAATCAGGACGCTTCGGTTCGTCGCATGGTCTATCAGTTTGTAGTCATGTATGGAGCGCTTGATCCAAATCTCGCCCTCATGACCGTGAACGCAGTACAAAAAACTCTCTTCGATAAAAATCCGGTCACGCGGTGCCTTGGTCTCAAGACAATCTCGTCAATGCCGGTAGCTAGCGTGGCCCCCATAGTTGCCATGAATGTACGGACTATGAGCACCGATAAAAGCCCACTGGTGCGCGAGACTGTATGTCGCGCAATTGGGAAATGCTACGGTCTGGATTCCTCACTTGGATCAGATCTCTTGACCATTCTCGAAACTCTTTTAATGGATAGCACCCCGTCAGTGCAGGGACAAGCACTTGCCACAATTGCACAAACCTTCCCCAATAGACTTGATCTTTTGCACAAACCCTTTCGCACTATTTGTTCTAACCTTGCATTTTTCAACCCTGTGTGCCAGGCTCCAGCTCTTCGAATTCTCATTCGATATGCGAGGCATTATATGGGCCCGGATTATTCTGACACCAAGCTTCTTCTTGAGTCAATCAAACCACTTTTCAGAACTATGGATAGTGATGTTGTTGTTGCTGCAGCGAGCGTTCAGCTTTATTTAGGCGACGCCATATCTGAAACCGCGGCTATCAGTGTGTCCTCCCTTAGAATGACACAACTCGTGCTCGAAAATGTTCTTGTAATGGTCAAGCATTATCCACAAAATTTCAAAAACTGCTTGAAGCGATTTTTTATTGACCCCTCTGACTGTGATGATGAGAAGGTACTCAAATTACGGATCATAGCCCATCTAGCTGACGAAAAAAGCCTCAAGCGCATACTGGTTCACCTACAGTTTTATGCTACGGCATTTCAAACCGGTTCTACAGTCGCTGCGGTTTTTCAAACCATATCAGCCTGCGCTACTCGCGCGTCTGCTGTTCCCAAGATTATCCGCTGGCTGGTGAACCTGGTCTCAAAGAAAGATGCACCGCCACTACTTGTGTCCCATGCATTATTATCCCTGAGAGTACTTATGCAACAGGTCAAGACAAACGGTCGGACTTTGGTACATCTTGCATCCCTTCTATCTGACGAGTCATTACCTTCGGAGGCGAGAGCGACAGTTCTATGGCTAGTGGGCGAGGCATCAGGAACCCATCGGGCACTTGCGTGCGAAGTCTTGCGCAAATGCATCCAACCTTTGCCCTCATTTGATGGTCCTGTGCGGCTTCAGATTTTGCAGCTTGCAGCCAAGTTATATTCGCATTATCTCAATGACAGCGTCGACTATGATGAGCGTGTACCTGCATTCTATCAGCATGTAAGTTATCTGATGAAATATGATCCCGACTACGATAATCGTGACCGCTGTCGTATGTTCACCTCTCTCCTTGCAGGTGATCAACATGAACTGGCAACTCTTTTACTACAAGCACAAAAGCCACCCCCTTCAATTGATATTGACGAGGGCGATGAGTACTTACTTGGATCGTCAGCACTAGCTGCAGGCAGACCGTTACTGTACTACATTTCCCTAGAAGATTGGGGCAAGAAAGATCCCACCCTCAGAGACTGCGCAGAACCAGAGGTAGAGAAACGCACATACCCTGATGTCCAGCATGTGACACCACAAACTGTGAATCAATTACCTCGCGCTCAAAAGTTAAAGAAGGTTCTCTCACTTCAAGAGTTCCTCGAGCCAGAAGATTCCTCTGAGGAAGAGGAGACAGATTCAAGCTCTGGCTCCGAAATAGAAAACTCGGACGAAGATCAAGACTAGTAGTAGTGGGAGGCTATATTTCAGCTTTAGTTAACTTAATTAGACGTCCATCGTTGGTGCTATAAACATCACTTAGTGGGGGGCGCTATCTAAGCTCCCATTCTTTAAAATGCAGCTCATTTAGACTCTAACACATGCGTCTTTGCTCAAACTATCACTTTACTCAAGCCTGGAATAGTACAGGTGCATCATCAAAGTCTAATCTTTGATATCAAGGCCCGATCAAGTAATCACTCCACACTTGATGGCGGTTATAGGCATAGACCTGGGTACTACCTACTCTTGTGTAGGTCATTTCAAGAAAAATAAAGTCAACATTATTGAGAATGACCATGGCAATCGTATAACTGCCTCATTTGTAGCGTTTACTGATAACTCAGAGCTCGTGGGAGACTCTGCCCAACAGCAGTCTGCAATGAATCCAAAGAACACTGTATTTAATGCCAAAAGATTGATTGGGCGTAGATATATTGACCCAGAAGTGCAACAAGACTGCAAAAATTACTCGTTCAAGGTGGCAGAGAAAGATGGAAACCCTATAATTGAGGTAGAGTCCAGGGGAGCCATAAAACAATTCACTCCCGAGAAGATATCTTCGATGGTGCTTTCTAAAATGAAAGAAATCGCGGAACGCTCACTGGGAGGGTCAATAACTGGTGCCGTTATCACAGTGCCAGCATATTTCAATAACTCACAGCGCGAATCAACTAAAAGAGCCGGCGCCATGGCTGGATTGAACGTCCTTCAAGTTCTCAACGAGCCGACCGCTGCTGCTCTGGCTTATAGTCTGGATATCCAGGGCGATAATCAGAACTTTCTCGTGTTTGACCTTGGTGGGGGCACATTCGATGTATCCTTGTTGAATCACAATGGCCAAAATCTCAAAGTACTGGCCACCGGGGGTGATACTCATTTGGGAGGAGAAGACTTTGATAACAGGCTGGTTGATTACTTTGTTGAAGACTTCAAAAAGAAGAATGGCAAAGATATTTCACAGAACTACCGCGCACTGCGCCGGCTCCGCTCGGCTGTGGAACGCACCAAGCGTAAACTCTCTTTCACGGATGATGCATTTATTGAGATTGACTGTCTTTTCGAGGGAATCGACCTTTATACTTCTTTTACGCGCGACAAGTTTGAATCTCTCTGCGACGACCTGTTCAAAAGTACTCTGGAGCCAGTAGTGCAGGTGCTCAAGGACGCAAACCTTTCCAAGTCTGATATCAGCCAGGTGGTGCTGGTAGGTGGTAGCACTAGAATTCCTAAAGTGAAGGAGCTTCTCTCAGAATTTTTCGGGGGTAAGTCGCTAAATTACAGCGTGAACCCAGACGAAGCGGTGGCTTACGGCGCAGCCATTAGAGCTGCTAGTCTGAATGGAGATCTCTCTGACAGTTTAAGAGAACTCACGCTTCAGGATATTTGTCCCTTTTCATTGGGGATAGAAACAGACGGTGGTATCATGAACGTGATTATCCCGCGCAATACACCCATTCCTACAACTGCGATGACCCGTGGATTCCAGACGTCAGTGAACTATCAACAAGCAATAAGCGTCAAAGCATTTGAGGGAGAACGACTTCTCACTCAAAAGAATAAACAGCTTGGTAATTTCCGAATCTCTGGACTCCCCTCACTTCCTCGGGGTCAAGCCGGGGTCACTATTGCGTTACAGCTAGATACCAACGGAATTCTCACCATCACTGCGGTCGACCAAAGTGATCCGAACAACACTTCTAAACTTGTCATCAAAAATATTGAAACCAGTCCGCCTAAAACGAGCGTTGAAAATCTTCTGAGAGACGCTCTGAAATACAAGGATGAGGACATGAAGGAGGTGAATCGTGTCAGGGCTAGAATCGATATGACTTCGGTTACCGAATTTCTGAGCTACAAACTACCCCTTGTCAAAGATCATGTTGCACCCATACGCTATGACGCGATTCGCAAATTGCTTGACAGTGAAAAAACTTGGTTATGTAGTAACCAAGATGCCCTTTTAGAAGACTACGTGAAACGAGGCGAAGCTCTGACAAATATGGCAATTGAAAAACTCGGCTTCTACCACACCTCGCCAGCACCTCTTGCTGGATAGTCGCTGCCCCAAGAAGCGGCTTATCACGGAGCCGTAGAAAACCGTGGTGTGGAGTGCTTTGAGGGTAGAGGACACTGAACTTTCACCTGATTGTCAGAACAATTAATAACATAATTAAACTAAACACCTAGAGACAAAGGATTGAGCTGTGAGGACTACACGAATCTTACCCCACAGATAGATCTGCATCTTACGTGCATACAAATGAGGGTTTCATATGTTTGAGGTGATGGGCTTGAACAGATTGCTGAGATCTCAAACAAATTCCCACAAGAAGACTCGAAACTCCCCAATCATTGTCCATCCCAATCCCACATAATACCGCGCATCTGCTCTGTGTATTCTGTCATTGGTACTATAAATGAAGACACGTCGACAGTCACGTGGGCCCAAATTTCGAGAAGTTTCTCTTGAGCATACCTGGAGGTTTGTGGGTGAAATTTTAAATAATCTGTTTTTCTCTGCTATTTTTGTAAAGAGTCGACACGTGTCACCGCCTTGAGGGCCAGTTTGCCTCCACCAGAGCCTGACAACGTGTCAAGTGTGTTGCCATGGTAACATCAATGTGAAGTAGTATATAACCTCCGTTACACATCCTTTCGTGCCACATGCAGTCTCGCTACTTTGGACTCAGCTTTTTGCTGTATGCGTTGGCAGTCACTCTGCTGCCCATGCTGTCTCAA
The DNA here is from genome assembly GCA_030579635.1 of Wickerhamiella australiensis. Lineage (NCBI taxonomy): Eukaryota > Fungi > Ascomycota > Dipodascomycetes > Dipodascales > Trichomonascaceae > Wickerhamiella > Wickerhamiella australiensis. The sequence continues at coordinate 65,879 of JAKTRM010000047.1, read as the reverse complement.
GCAGACAGTACACAGGATTATGGTACCGTCATTGGTATTGATTTGGGTACCACCTACTCGTGTGTCGGTGTGATGCAGTCTGGCCGTGTGGAAATTCTTGCCAACGACCAGGGTAACCGTATCACCCCCTCCTACGTTGGTTTCACTGATTCCGAGCGTCTTGTTGGTGACGCCGCCAAGAACCAGGCCGCTTCTAACCCCTACAACACTGTGTTTGATATCAAGCGTATCATCGGTCTCGATTTCAAGGAGAAGAGCGTTCAGAACGATATCAAGCGTTTCCCCTTTAAGGTCACCAATAAGGGCGGTAAGCCCTTGGTTGAGGTCGACTACAAGAACGAGGCCAAGACCTTTGCTCCTGAGGAGATTTCTGCCATGGTACTCGGCAAGATGAAGGAAATCGCTGAGGACTACCTCGGTCATGATGTCACCCATGCCGTCGTCACTGTTCCTGCCTACTTCAACAACGCCCAGCGTGAGGCCACTAAGAATGCCGGTACCATCGCTGGTCTCGAAGTTTTGCGTATTGTCAATGAGCCTACCGCTGCTGCAATCGCTTATGGTCTCGATAAAACCGATGGTGAGCGTCAGATTATTGTTTACGATCTCGGTGGTGGTACCTTTGATGTCTCTCTTCTCAACATTGACAACGGTGTCTTTGAGGTTCTCTCCACTGGTGGTGACACCCACTTGGGTGGTGAGGACTTTGACTTCCGTGTCATGAACTACTTTATCAAGAAGTTCCAGAAGGAGCACGATGTCAACATCAAGGGCAACGCTAAATCTATGGGTAAACTCAAGCGTGAGGTCGAGAAGGCTAAGCGTACTCTTTCCAACCAGATGTCCACTCGCATTGAAATTGAGTCCTTGATTGACGGTATTGACTTCTCAGAGTCTTTGACCCGTGCCAAGTTTGAGGAGATTAACCTGGAGTTGTTCAAGAAGACCCTCAAGACCGTTGAGAATGTGCTCAAGGATGCCGGTGTATCCAAGAAGGAGGTTGATGATATCGTCCTTGTTGGTGGTTCCACTCGTATCCCTAAGGTCGTTTCTCTTTTGGAGGACTACTTTGGCAAGAAGGCTTCCAAGGGTATCAACCCCGATGAGGCTGTTGCTTATGGTGCCGCTGTCCAGGCTGGTGTTCTCTCTGGCCAGGATGGTGTAGATGACATTGTTCTTTTGGATGTCAATCCCCTTACTCTTGGTATTGAGACCACTGGTGGTGTCATGACCAAGTTGATCAACCGCAACACCGCTATCCCCACCAAGAAATCCCAGATCTTCTCTACTGCTGCTGATAACCAGCCCACTGTTCTTATCCAGGTTTTCGAAGGCGAGCGCACTCTTTGCAAGGACAATAACCTTCTTGGCAAATTTGAGCTCACCGGTATCCCTCCTGCCCCCCGTGGTGTTCCTCAAATTGAGGTCACCTTTGAGCTTGACGCCAATGGAATTCTCAAGGTCAGCGCTATCGATAAGGCTACTGGCAAGTCCAACTCTATCACTATTACCAATGACAAGGGTCGTCTTTCTAAGGAGGACATTGAGCGTATGGTCGAGGAGGCTGAGAAGTACGCCGACGAGGATAAGGAACTCCGTGCTCGTATTGAAGGCCGCAACTCCCTCTCCAATTACGTCTTCAACATCAAGAACCAGCTCTCTGACGAGAAGGGCCTTGGTGGTGCTCTTGATGATGACGACAAGGAGACTCTTGGTGATGCCATCAAGGAGACTCTGGAGTGGCTCGAGGAGTATGGTGAGGATGCTACCGTTGAGGAGATCGACGCTCAGAAGCAGAAGCTCAACAGCATTGCCTCCCCTATCACCTCCAAGATGTATGGTAACGCTGGCGAAGATGGCCAGGAGGCCTTTGATGATGAGTACGACGAGTACGATGATCACGATGAGCTTTAAATAGCATATTAATGTAGCATAGCTTTATATCTTGAACTTATGGCTTTTTCTTTTAAGGCCGTCTAGGCGTAGTATCTTGAATGATTGTCTTGATAATTAACTATTTGGGAATTCTTTGGTAGACCCATAGGGTCGAGAGCCACAACCAGACTCGATAGGTTCAGCTACGTGCGCCCTTCTTAGCCAGCCGATCTGCGGCCTCGTTACCGGGAATGTTCGCGTGCCCCTGAACTTTCCCAATGGAGACTTTGACGTTACGAGATTCGCAGTCTTTCATCAATCCACGGACGTCGCGAACGAGATCCGCGTTTTTGACATTGCCGCCACTGGTAGTCTTGTAGCCGTTCTTCTCCCATCGACTACCCCACTTGTTTACAGAGTCAATTGAGTACTGGGAGTCAGTCATGATCTTGTAGTCTTTGTTACCAGGCTTGGAGCTGATCTTCGTGAGAGTTTCCTTGATGGCGTGAAGCTCACCAGCGTTACTTGTACCATTGGAGATACTTCCATAGCTGTCACGGGAGTCTCCCCAGATGGCACCCCAACCTGCCTTGGCGCCGCTTTTGCCATTGTTGATACAGCTTCCATCAGTATAAATTGTCTGCGTTTGGCGGCTTGAAGAGCCCTTAGAAGAGCCTTTAGATGAAGAGCTACTACTATTAGCGGTTGAGTAACGGCCGCTAGAGCTAGAACCGCTTTTACTGGGTCGTGAGCTTGAGGTGTGACTGGATCGTGAGCTAGAGCTACGAGAGCTAGAGCCACTATGGCTAGAGGCGCCATGGCTAGAACCACCATTACTGTGCCCAGAGCTTCCTCCAGAGCGAGTACCACCAGTACTACCGCCGCTCATGTAGGCATTGGCTTCAGCTGCGGTGCTGAAACTTTTGCACTCATTGCCAGAATATCCACTCACTTGAGATTTGGCAGATGACCAGTCACTGTAGACGCCGGTGTTATGGCCATTGCGGACCGCGTAGTATTTACCCATGGAGGAGACGGGTAAGCTGCAAGTCAATGGCTTAAATGGGCTTTGATTAGGCAATTAATGGACGCAGCGGGGTGCGGGAAAAAGCAATAATTATCCAATTGGTGCGGGGGCCGCAGTGTGTAGGTTCTGGTATGTGAGAGCTATGTCAACTCTTTCTAGTGTACTTTAGTGCGCTATTATAAAAAGCACCTTCACGTATATTATATCTAGTATCCTTTATACGTATCCTGTATATTTGGGTCAACCTTAGGTCTCACCTACATTCCCTTGCATTGCATGTACTTTTTCTCTCACATGGTAGATAGATTATCATGCAGGAGTGTCATGCAGGTAAATTAGTTCGTCACAGAATCGCGCTGTTAAGGCAATATCGCGCATCTGATAAGGGACTTGGATTACTATTTGTGTATAAAGCATTCTCTTGAGCGCAATTGAATGGTGTCTAGGGCTGCGCCCGTTCACCGCGACTCAGAGTGAAACTCTTATGATTTAACGCACATCTACCAGTTTAGTAAGTGATCCATGAAGTCTCAGCACACCTTGATTGTTTCCTGCTCCTTTTACGCCCTCCTGGGGATCCTCCACACCATGACGAGAACCTGCTCGATATGGAAACTCCTAATGAGGAAGTTGCAAGGCATATATATGGATCCAAGGACAATTTCATGAATATTCCAATGAACTTCCACCTATACGCGTCCATGCAAAACTATGAGGCCGAGGATTTTTCACCTACTAGTAGTCTTCTGAGCTCAGCGCCCCAATCCTTCAAGTCTCTCAGGTCCTCCACATCGCAGAGCTCAGCACGTCGAGCCTACAATACCATCAGGACAAGGTGCCACCGGATCAAAGTTCGTCTCCAGAAGCCATGGCACCACACGCGTCGCCAGGACGAAGGCGGGGATACTACCTGCGATGAGTTTGAGTTCCCCTACCCATCACCTCTCACATTCAACTTTGGGACCATGCAATATGAGGCTGCTCCTGCTATCGATAATGACGACGACTGGTATACCACGCTGGCAACCACACTACGTCGTGGCTATCTAGAGTACGACAACTTTGCTTGAAGCTGCCTGTAGAAGAGTTTATTAACATGTATTCCTCGAATAGCTAGCAAATATCTTTATGTCTATAATTAGTTCATCCTCTCTTGTTCACTTGAATCATCAGCGCTCTGCTGCTCCCGCTAAAGGCTCCTGCCTATCTGGGGGGGACCAGCAGACACTAGCACCTTTCTATATATATGCACTCTGTGAGGCGAGTCAAAGGGAATGCCGAGCAGGAAGCTGCCCGCAAAAAACGAGAGGCAATAGAAATTGAAATATACCGCAAGTTGGAAGCCTATGTACAATCAATGCGCTCAAACAGCGATCGCAGTGCGTCTGCTTTAGAGCATAACACTTCGCTTCTCCGCCTTAACCCAGAGTACTACACCATGTGGAATTACAGAAGAGAAATCATCAGTAGCCTCACCTCAGATGATCTTCAAAAAGCGCTGGTTAAGGAGCTTATGTTTGGGATTGAGTTATTTAGACGGTTCCCCAAAGTGTACTGGATTTGGAATCACAGGCGATGGGTGTTGAATAAGATCAACAAATACGAAGTATGGGAAAAGGAACTTGATCTTGTTGGGTCTCTATTGGAGCGTGATGTGCGTAACTTTCATGGTTGGCACTATCGGAGGACAGTGATCAAACAACTAGAAGATATGTCTGGCGAGCGAAGAGTCGATGCAGAGATCGACTATACTAAGAAGAAAATCAATCAAAATTTCTCAAACTTCAGCGCTTTCCACAATAGGAGTCTTTTACTGACTAGAAAAGAGCCCACTCTTGCAGATTTTAACGCTGAGCTTGACCTGGCCAAAACTGCAGTGAATATGGATCCTGGTGACCAAAGTGCCTGGTACTTCTACCATTGGGTATTACTAGCAGATCACTGGAAGGAGGTCCGACCCGCGTCACTTTATACCGACGAGCTTCTAGAAATGGAGGACTTAGCAAAGGAAGAAAGCGATTGCGTGCAATGCTTTTACACTATTTTTCTCCTCAATAAACTGGAGGGAACTATCCGTACAGACCTCAAGGAGAAACTCTCGAAACTCGATCCCCTACGATCAAATCGGTATCTTGCGCTTTGAGCAGTGATCTTGGCGCGCAAAAAGATAAATGTATGTATGTAAGTGTTGAGAAGCATAGTTACACAACCACTCTATATAATTCAAGTGATTCTCACCCCTCAACATCAGGGCTTAAACAATAAATATTCGGCAGTGCCGACAACAGACACCTTGGGGTCATGGAGGAGGAGCCCTTCCAATGGACTTTTCTTCTTACTTCTATCCAGTTCACTGCTTATAGGTGTGGCAATACCCTCGAAAATACCACGACTGACCTGTGGGGAGTCTCCAGACGCAAGAGCGGATAATGCATAATTTTGGATATAGAGAGCAAGAACGTCTGCCAGACACTCATTCACTGCTGGTCTCTCTGAAAGAAGCGAGGCGCTATCAATGGGGAAGATACTTTGCACTCCGTGTAGTTTTGCAGACAATATAATTGCTGCAAGTGCGACAGTATGAGGGGGTTGACGGAGAGGCGCCCAGGTCAAGAACATATCAGTTGTGATTTCCCACGCGGTTTTAGCGACATTTTCTTGGAGTTTGAGCTCTTTGCCGAGTTTTATAGTGTAGTAGTGCGGAGTCTCGCCCCGGAAATCAAAGGCAATGGTCTCCAAGAGCTGTTGTTCCTGTAATGCGATCGCGTTTCTGAGTTCTTCATTTTCATTGACTCCGTGAGGCTTCTCGAGGCCCACGAGTAGTATGTGAGCAATGTCGCGAGACTTTTTAGGTGTGTCTTGCATTTTGGTAGCCAAGAGGATGCAGCTCCCTACAAGCACTTCAATGCTAATCTTAGAGCTTGAGCATATAATGCAGTGCAAAAAAAGAGTCATGGCGACATCAAAAGTGCGGATCGGGAGATTAAGAGCTTTACACGTCCGTAGCGTGAGGTTGAACCCTTTAACGCGATACTTCCAACCATTTTCCGAGTCAATCTCACTCTGAGCCGCAAGATTCTGTATCTGTGGCCGTGTTAAGTACGGCCTTGAGCTTTTCACCGCCGCGAGGTGTTCCATGAAATTATGTACAAACTGACGAATACTTCTCGGATGGTCCTTTGTAAATAATAGCATATAACATGGAGGTGAACCTGACTTTCAAACTATAACGAGTTCTAACTAAATTCTGTTGGCTTTTTCATCTAATGAACGCTACCTTTTAGTTGTATCTTAGAGTCTGGCCCAATGCAAACTTGCATACGAGTCGGAGAGAGTCCACTCAGCACCTCTCCCCTCAAATCACCCGCATGTCAAATTCAGGCAAGGGAGACGAGAAGCCAGGTGCTAAAGACGCACAAATTAGCCAAAAATTACTTGCTGACCTTGCAAAAATGCTCGGACAACAACCTGCAAAGCAACCCCTCGAACCCAAGGACCTGGAATCGTACAAGTTTTGGAAAACCCAGCCCGTGGTGGCACCGGGAAGTAAAGTTGACAAGGATGGTGTAATCGAGTCGAAAAATAAAGATCAGGTTCCTAAATCACCTCAGCCGCTTCCCGAAGGATTTGAATGGTGCACCATCGATGTCAATGACCGAGCCCAGCTCGAGGAACTCTATGAGCTTCTTTTCAACAATTATGTCGAAGACGAGGACGAACAGTTCCGGTTCCGCTACTCTATTGCTTTTCTGGAGTGGGCATTGAAGGCTCCCGGCTGGCATGATGATTTAACTGTTGGTATTCGTACTGGACAAGGCAAACTGGTGGCATCAATTTCTGGGGTTCCTGTGAATATCGATATACATAAAAAGAATATTGGCATGGTCGAGATTAACTTTCTATGCGTTCACAAGAAGCTCAGATCTAAGCGTATGGCCCCCGTGCTCATCAAAGAGGTTACTCGTAGATGCAACTTACACGGTATCTGGCAGGCCCTCTACACTTCGGGAACTATTTTGCCCACTCCTGTATCAACGTGCCGTTACTACCATCGTACTATCGATTGGCCCAAGCTTTATGACGTGGGTTTTACGTATTTGCCAGACAAGAGCACTCCAGAAGCACAGATTAGAAAATACGCAATCCCAGACAACGTAACCCTGGAGAACTTCCGTCCATTGGAGAAGAAGGACCTTGGATCAGTACATAAGCTACTCAATGACTACCTCGCCCGTTTTGAAATCACTCAGGTCTTCACCGTCGAGGAGCTCGAGCACTGGCTTTTGAGCGCTCCCGAAGTAATCAAGCCATTTGTGGTAGAATCCAATGGTCGAATCACTGACTTTGTTAGCTTTTACGGCCTTGAGTCCACTGTGCTCGGTGAAACAAAGCACTCATCCATCAATGTCGCCTATACATACTATTATGCCACCGATGCTACTGGCGACGAGCTGAGGCCTCGTCTCATTTCCCTCTTTGAGGCTGCATTAGTTGAGGCTAAAAAGGCCAAGTTCGATGTCCTCAATGCCTTGACTCTGCTCGATAACCCTCTTTTCCTTGATGAACTTAAATTCGGTAAAGGTGATGGTTTGTTGCACTACTATCTGTTCAATTATAAAACCACTCGGGTAAATGGTGGCATCAACAATGATGCGGAGATGGACAAACCTGGTGGAGTAGCAGTTATCATGCTCTAGTTGTTTAGTTCATATAGCCAAGATGAAATTCGTATATCTTTGAAAACCTAAAAAGAAACTATTTAGAACATACCCTCAATATCGCCATCAGCGTTCACCTCAATGTCCATAAAGCCAGCATGTGTGGGAAGACCAGGAATAGTGGGCATGTCGCCAACGAGGGCATACAAGTAGCCAGCACCGACAGCAGCGCGCACATCACGAATGGGAAGTGTAAAGCCTGTTGGGCGACCCTTGAGATTAGCGTCATGGGACAAAGAGTACTGAGTCTTGGCAACACAAATTGGCAAATTGCCAAAGCCTTGACGAACATATGTATCGACACGCTCCTTAGCGAGGGGCGCAAGCTCAATGTCCTTGGCGCCGTACATCTTCTGAGCAATGGCAGTCAGCTTCTCCTCAGGAGAAAGCCCCTCTGCATTGTACAAAAACTCAAACTGTTTGGGCTGCTCACAAGCTTTAATAACGCCTTTGGCGAGGTCGATGGCACCCTTACCGCCTTCAGCCCAGTGATTCGAGACGATAGCATCGAGCGCACCAGCCTTGATAGCCTCCGAGCGGATAACCTCATGCTCGGCATCTGTATCAGAGGCCATCTTGTTGATAGCGACAACGACGGGCAATCCATAGGCACACGCATTTTCAATCTGCTTGGCCAAGTTGGTACAGCCGGCCCGCAAGGTCTCAACATCTTCCTTGAGGTACTCTTCAGGCAAGGGCGCACCTGGAGTTACAGCGGGAGCACCACCATGAGACTTGAGGGCACGAACAGTGGCAACAATAACAACGGCATCAGGAGAAAGACCAGAGTTGCGGCACTTGATGTTCATGAAGCGCTCGCCACCCATGGTAAAATCAAAACCAGCCTCGGTAACAACGTAACCGACATGTTCTTTAGAATGGGAACCAGCAAGTTTGAGTGCCACTTTATCCGCAAGAACGGAGTTGGCGCCAATTGAAATGTTGGCAAAAGGTCCAGCATGCACAAAAACGGGGGTTCCCTCCAAGGTTTGCATTACATTGGGCTTAATAGCGTCCTTCATCAGGGCAGTTAAAGCGCCGCCACAGCCAATATCATCGGCAGTGACTGGCTCACCAGACTTGGAGGAAGCGACAACCATACGGCCAAGGCGTTCACGCATATCCTCAAGACTAGTAGAAAGAGTCAATACAGCCATACACTCAGAGGCTACCGTGATATCAAAGCCAGTCTCACGAGTCTGGCCCTTTTCAGTCGGGTTCTGACCAACAGTGATACCGCGCAGGAAGCGGTCATTACAGTCGACAACACGACGCCATGTGATAGTGGTAGGATCAATGTCAAGTCTAGCAAACTTGGTGATTTCCTCTGGGGTCAAGTCGTCGGGGTTGGTCTTGTGAATTCCGAGCTTCTCAAGACGGCGCAGCATAACAGGGCTAAATTTGCGGCTGCCACCCTTGGTAGGAACAAGACGACGGTAAAGGGGCCCATCTTTTTGAGTGTTTTCGTGGAACATGCGAGTATCAATTGCGGCAGCGAGCAAGTTAGTGGCAACACCAATAGCATGAATATCACCAGTCAAGTGCAGATTAAACTCATCCATAGGAATGACTTGTGAGTAACCACCGCCGGCAGCGCCACCCTTAATTCCAAAAGTAGGGCCCATAGAGGGTTGACGAACGTTAGCAATGCACATCTTGTCAAGGTGTGCACCAAGGGCCTGAGCAAGGCCAACGGTGGTAGTAGACTTACCCTCACCGAGAGGAGTGGGCGTTATACCTGCGACAAGGACGTATTTACCGTTAGGACGATCTTGGAGACGTTTGAGAATATCAAGCTTAACCTTAGCCTTGGTGGATCCATAAGGCTCAAACTCAGAGGGAAGAATACCCATTTCAATGGCAAGATCAGCAACATTTTTGGGTGTTTGTTGACGACTCACATCAATATCACTGGGGACAGGGGATTTGAGCTCGAGAGGCAAAGGGGTGACGCGTCTGGGCGCGGCGGCCGCAGTATAAGCCCGCTCGGCAGACAAGATGACATTCTCCAAAAGCATTGCTACAGTCATAGGGCCAACTCCACCGGGTACAGGGGTAATCGCTTTGGCCTTTTCTTTGGCGGATGCAAAGTCAACATCTCCAACCAGGCGGTAGCCCTTAGCTTTTGATGCATCATCGACGAAATTGGTTCCAACATCGATAACAACGGCACCTTCCTTAATCCATTCACCCTTTACATACTCAGGTTGACCGATAGCGGCAATTACAATGTCTGCTTTGGCGACGGTCTCTTGAATATCCCTACTGCGGGAATGAAGAACGGTAACAGTGGCATCAGACTTGCGCAAAAGGTTGGCAACGGGAGCACCAACAATGTCGCTCCGACCGAGTACAACAGTGTTGGCACCAGCCAACTGCACGCCAGTGGTCTCCAAAAGTTTCATGATGCCTTTCGGGGTGCACGGATAGAAATTGGGATCTCCACCCTTTTTAGCCAGCTCACCAATATTGAGAATACCAAATCCATCTACATCTTTTGATGCAGCAACGGCATTTGTGACAGTGTGTTCATCTATGGTTGGAGGCAGGGGCAGCTGGACGAGAATGCCATGGCATGTGTCGCTGTTGTTGAGGTGCTCAATGGCATTGATGAGTCGGCTTTGATCGGTGTTCTCCGGCAGCTGGAGGAGGGTACACTCTACGCCTGCTTCATTGGCAGCCTTCTTCTTCATAGAAACATAGGTGGAACTATCCTTACGGTCACCAATCTGGATAATTACCAGGGTGGGAACTGCACCGGGAAACTGCTGCTTCAGTTGTTGGACTTTCACTTTGAGATCGTCACGCACGCGCTGTGCAATCGCTTTACCATCAATCAAGGACATGACAAAAGGTGAGGTCAAATGTCTGGGGTAGTTGATCTGTATGATCCCGGCGGGGATGTAGATTGAGTCACAGTTCCCGGGTAAAGAGTGATTGATTTAGTGAATTGGTATGGAAATACAAGTTAATTGATTGCCTTGTCTAATATCCTTCGAGGCCTAACTATCATGCATGAGTATACTGTACCCGGGTTACTCGGGGCTGCACGGTCCAATAGAGGCTGAGAGTTGGCCAGGAGGGCCAAGGACGAACACTGATAAGGGCATATTTCCTAAAAGGTACCTTCTAATGAATCAGCTATTCAAACTATTTATTGATTTGAGCCAGCAAGACTATGGCTAGAAAGACTCCGAAAACCTGAGGGCTCATTGTGGGCTGCTGCCCTTGAATCTCCTTTTACTTGATGTATCATCGCCAAATCTAGTGAACCAAATACAGACTTGCGCAAAATTATCTTGGTTTCTTCAATTCTTATCGATACGCAAAGCGTTCCAGGGCAAGTGGCCCTTGGTATTTATGTACATGTTTCATCAATCGTTATAATAAAAACTAGACACGCTCGGCGATTTTGATCGCGAGTCTGCAACCATTCTTGATTGTCTCTGTAAGAAGCATGTATGGCACTGCTTTTTGGCTATCGTTGGCGACAGCAGTGTCCAAGTGCTCCAACTCATCGTCTCTGAACTGTGCAAGGAGCTTCTGGAATTCCTTGAATTCTTCAGTGGTGGGGTAGCCATCTCTGGCAAGTGTTCTCAGTTGATCGTTATAGTGTCCTCCGATAACTGTCTCAACAGCCTCAGTGCAAGCCATTGCAGCTTCTTTACCCATCAATGCAGTTCCCGCGCCCACTGCAACAGCGGCTAGCTTCCAAACGGGTGTGAGTAACGATGGGCGCACGCGACCTTCAGTTTGAATTGAGTCAAATGTGTTATGGTGATGAATTTCTTGCTCCCACATGTGCTTGATCAAAGGCGCCAGGCCAGGATTGGTATGTTGGAAAACAAAGTACTGGCCAGCATAAATCAGATCCGCAGCAAGCTCCCCAGCCTGGTCTACTCTAATTACCTTGTGAAGGAACTCATTTTGGGGTTTAGGAAGTGGCGTCTTGACTGCTTTGATTGCGTTTCTTAGCGCAGACATTTTGGATCCCTATGTTGAGCAACGGCGCAGGCATCCCGCCGAAAAGCTGCATAGCTGAGTAATATTACACGTGACTTTTTACAACTATATATACCAGCGGTTTCCCAGAGGCTAAAGTTGCGCCTTCCAGGCTACCAAAGGTACATAAATCTAGACTATCAGAATCGGACTGCATTTCCGGGCATAATTGTAGGTAGCTATAGAGCTCTTTGTGTACATGAACTTAGTCGACCTAGAAATTTTCGGTATATAGCTGCGTGAGGGGACTTTGTCATCATGAGCTTTCCGTACTCGTCTGCGCCGCTTCGCCCTGTGCGAGAGGTACAGTTCGGTCTGCTTGGCCCTGAAGAGGTTAAAGCGTTCAGCGTTGCGCGGATCGAGTATCCCGAGACGATGGATGAGTCCAAGATGCGCCCCCGCGTCGGTGGTCTGAATGATCCCCGTCTTGGCTCGATTGACCGTAACTTCAAGTGCCAAACTTGCGGTGAAGGAATGCAGGACTGTCCTGGACACTTTGGTCACATTGAACTAGCGAAACCTGTATTCCATATTGGCTTCATCTCTAAAATCAAGAAGATTCTCGAGAGTGTCTGTGTGCACTGTGGAAAATTGAAACTTGACGAGACAAACGCGACTTTTGCGGCTGCGATTAATATCCGTGATCCTAAGCGTCGTTTTAATGCTGTTTGGAGTCTTTGCAAGACCAGGATGGTGTGCGAGGCCGACGAAAAGGGCATGCATGGTGGTTGCGGTAATACACAGCCATCTATTCGTAGAGACGGTCTTCGCCTCGTTGGAACTTGGAAACGGGATAAAAACAGTGATAGTGATACACCTGAGCGTCGCTATCTTAGTCCCTCGGAAGTTCTCAACGTTTTCAAACACATCTCTGACACTGATATCAAAAACCTCGGGTTGAACGCTTATTATGCTCGTCCTGAGTGGCTTCTTATTACTGTTTTGCCAGTCCCTCCTCCTCCTGTTCGTCCCAGTATCGCTATCAATGACAGTGCTCGTGGTGAGGATGATTTGACTTACAAGCTAGCCGATATTCTCAAGGCGAACTCAAATGTTCAGCGTTGCGAGCAAGAGGGTGCGCCAGCGCACGTCATGAGTGAATTTGAGATGCTTCTGCAGTATCACGTTGCTACCTATATGGATAATAACATTGCTGGTCAGCCTCAGGCTCTACAGAAGAGTGGTCGCCCCGTCAAGAGTATTCGTGCCCGTCTCAAGGGTAAGGAAGGACGTCTGCGTGGAAATCTTATGGGCAAGCGTGTAAACTTTTCAGCTCGTACAGTTATCACGGGTGATCCTAATATTGAACTTGATCAAGTCGGTGTTCCCCGGAGCATTGCGCGCACTCTTACATACCCCGAGGCAGTCACTCCTTATAACATTCAAAGGCTCACTGCTCTTGTTCGCAATGGCCCGAATGAGCACCCAGGAGCTAAGTATATCATTCGTGATACTGGTGAGCGTATTGACTTGGGCTACCACAAGCGTGTCGGTGACATTGCATTGCAGTATGGGTGGAAAGTAGAGCGTCATTTGATGGATGATGACCCTGTTTTGTTCAATCGTCAGCCCTCTTTGCACAAGATGAGTATGATGGCCCACAGAGTCAAGGTCATGCCTTATTCTACATTCCGTCTTAACTTGTCTGTCACCTCCCCTTATAATGCTGATTTCGACGGTGATGAAATGAATTTGCATGTTCCTCAATCTGAGGAAACTCGCGCAGAACTCTCACAGCTTTGCGCTGTCCCTCTCCAGATCGTCTCCCCCCAATCGAACAAGCCTGTTATGGGTATTGTGCAGGATACTCTCTGCGGTATTCGCAAAATGACTGTGCGCGATGTCTTTTTGGATTATTCCCAAATCATGAATATTCTTTATTGGGTGCCGAATTGGGATGGTGTAGTACCCCCACCCGCCATTGTAAAGCCCAAGCCTTTGTGGAGTGGTAAACAGATGGTTTCTCTTTCTATTCCTAAGGGTATTTTCTTGCAAAGATTCGACGACAACAACCCTATCACATCTCCTAAAGATAATGGCATGCTTGTCTATAAGGGTGAGATTATGTACGGTGTCGTTGACAAAAAGACGGTAGGTGCAACTGCCGGCGGTTTGATCCACATGATTTTCCGTGAAAAGGGACCTTACGCCTGCTCACAATTTGTGGGAAATGTACAAAAGATTGTCAATTATTGGCTTCTACACAACGGTTTTAGCATTGGTATCGGTGATACAATCGCCGACACTGACACAATGAGAAATATCACTCAGACCATCGCTGATGCTAAAAGTAAGGTGCAAGAGATCATCAATGATGCACAAGCAAACAATCTTCCTGCTGAGCCCGGTATGACTTTGCGTGAATCTTTTGAGCATAATGTTTCTCGTGTATTGAATCAGGCTCGTGACACTGCTGGTCGTTCGGCTGAAATGTCTCTCAAAGACACTAATAACGTTAAGCAGATGGTTGTTGCCGGCTCCAAGGGCTCTTTCATTAACATCTCTCAAATGTCAGCGTGTGTGGGTCAACAAATCGTTGAAGGTAAACGTATTCCATATGGTTTTGTCGATCGCACACTCCCTCATTTCACAAAAGACGATTACTCGCCGGAGTCCAAGGGTTTTATTGAGAATTCTTATCTTCGTGGTCTTACACCTCAGGAGTTTTTCTTCCACGCCATGGCTGGTCGTGAAGGTTTGATTGACACTGCCGTTAAGACCGCTGAGACGGGTTATATCCAACGTCGTTTAGTCAAGGCCCTTGAAGATATCATGGTTCAATATGACGGTACCGCGCGTAATTCCCTTGGTGATATCATTCAGTTTGTTTACGGTGAAGATGGTTTGGACGGTACACAGGTTGAAAAACAGACCCTCGATAGCATTCCTGGCTCTGATCAAGCATTTTCCAACCGATACAGAGTTGATGTCACCGTCTCTGACCACATCCCCCTGCGTATTGAGAGTGCTTCCAGTATTGTCGGTGATTTTGAGACTCAAAAACTTTTGGACAGCGAGTATAAACAGCTACTCGCTGACCGTCAATACTTGCGTGATGTCGTATTCCAGGACGGTGAGCACAACTGGCCCCTTCCCGTCAATATTCGCCGTGTAATTCAGAATGCTCAGCAGATCTTCAATGTTGATCAGAATAAGTTCAGTGATTTGACAGTTGCTGACATTGTTAATGGTGTGCGCGATGTCTGTGAAAGACTGGTTGTTATTCGTGGTGAAGGTGACCCGCTCATTGAGGCTCAAAACAATGCCACTTATCTGTTCCGTGCGCTTGTTCGTTCTCGTTTGGCCACTCGCCGTGTCACTGATGAGTACCGCTTGAACAAGCTTGCCTTCAATTGGATTTTGGGTGAAATTGAATCTCAGTTCGGTAAGAGTATTGCCAATCCCGGTGAAATGGTTGGTGTTATTGCTGCACAATCAATTGGTGAGCCTGCAACCCAAATGACTTTGAACACTTTCCACTATGCTGGTGTTTCCTCCAAAAATGTCACACTTGGTGTTCCTCGTCTAAAGGAAATCCTCAACGTTGCCAAGAACATCAAGACTCCTGCTCTTACTGTCTATTTGAAGGAGGATCTGAAACAAGACATTGAAAAGGCCAAGGTTGTACAGTCTGCTATTGAGCATACCTCTCTTCGTAATGTTACTGCTGCTACAGAGATTTATTACGATCCTGATCCCCGCACCACCGTTATTGAAGAAGATCTGGATACTGTGGAGGCATACTTCTCCATTCCTGATGAGCAGGTTGAGTCCACACTATATATGCAGAGCCCATGGCTGCTTCGTCTGGAGCTTGACCGTGCCAAGATGCTCGACAAGCAATTGACAATGTCTCAGGTTGCTTCCACTATCACGCAAGCTTTCGGTGGTGATCTATTTGTGATTTGGAGTGAAGATAACGCGGATAAACTTATCATTCGTTGTCGTGTTATTCGTGATCCTAAAACTCTTGAGGAAGATCCCGATCTTGAAGAAGACCAGATGATCAAAACTATTGAGAATCATATGCTGGAGAGCATTACTTTGAGGGGTATTCCTGCCATTGAGCGTGTGTTCATGATGGAGAAGCGTGTTAAACTCCCAGACGAGGATACTGGTGATTACACTCAGAAGATGGAGTGGGTTCTGGAGACAGATGGTATCGATTTGGCTGAAGTCATGACTGTTGATGGTGTTGATCCTTATCGTACTTATTCGAACAGTTTTGTTGAAGTCCTGGGCGTTTTGGGTATCGAAGCTACTCGTTCTGCTCTCTACCAGGAAATCTATAACGTGATTTCATTCGATGGTTCGTATGTTAATTATCGCCATATGGCTCTTTTGGTTGATGTTATGACTTCTCGGGGTCATTTGATGGCTATCACTCGTCACGGTATCAATCGTGCTGATACTGGTGCGCTTATGCGTTGCTCGTTTGAGGAGACTGTGGAGATTCTCTTGGATGCTGCCGCTGCTGCTGAACTGGATGATTGCCGCGGCATTTCAGAAAATATCATGCTCGGACAGATTGCCCCGTTGGGTACGGGTGCTTTTGATGTAGTTTTGGATGACTCTGCACTTTCTACACTGCCTATCTCTATGCCTATGGGCGATATGAAAGCTACTGCTACTACTATGGCTGATGGAAGTGCTACTCCCTACGACAACATGTCTCCTGTGGATGTTAACGCGGGTTTCGATATGCAGGCTTCGTTTTCACCACTGGCCCAGTCTGGTATGGACAACAGAGGTGGTTTCACCGATTATGGAAGTGGGTTCCAGAGCCCTTTCAGTGGTGCAACTTCACCCAACTTTGCTCCTGGCTCGCCTTTCTCTGCAGCCTCACCTGCGTTTGGTGCCACCTCTCCTGCATACGGGGTCTCTTCTCCCATGTATGCTCCCTCGAGTCCCAACTTTGCTGCAACGAGTCCACAGTACTCTCCTTCGAGTCCATCATACTCAGCTACATCCCCAAGCTACAGTCCCTCGAGTCCATCATACTCTGCCACGTCGCCTAGCTACAGTCCGTCGAGCCCTTCATACTCGGCAACTTCTCCGAGCTACAGTCCAACTAGTCCAAGCTATAGTCCCACATCGCCGAGCTATAGTCCCACAAGCCCCAGCTACAGTCCCACTTCGCCAAGCTATAGCCCGACGAGTCCTCAGTACAGTCCGACTAGCCCTCAGTACAGCCCGACCAGTCCACAGTACAGTCCGACAAGCCCGCAGTATAGCCCGACTAGTCCGCAGTACTCGCCAACCAGCCCACAGTACAGCCCAACGAGTCCTCAATACAGCGCGAACAGCCCACAGTACAGTCCTGGGTCTCCACGCTAATTTTCTCAAAAAAACTAAACCTTCTGGTCTTTGGCCTTTGGGAATAGTACTATTAAAATAAAAAATGATATTCAATCTATCTAGAACTTTTTTAGCGTAAATTTAGACTTTGTGCAAACAGGGAACAGACTTTAACGCTATATCGTGTCAGGTGTGCTCAGAACACCTCAAACTATCACAAGCTTCAGCAGGTCTCGCCAGCAGTCATGAAGGCCTGATCAATTGCTTCCCCAGAGAACCAGGATAGACAGAGCCACCAGCTACTGATGATCGCTGAGACGTTCGCTGGCGAGGAGTAGCGGGCCGTCAAAGAGTAAGAGCTAGAATCGGCGCTTGGATTTTCGTGGCAATCAAATAGTAAAGTATAGTCTCCTCTTCTGCGTCTTCAATTAGAGAAGCAACCCCTTTGTGCTCGCTCAAGAGTAGAGCACTGGGAGCATAACGGAATATTATTTAAGGCTACTTGTGTATATTTAAGAGAGGAGCTAATTCTGGGATGGCGGGATCTGGCTGGAATGACCGGTCGACTGCGCCATACCTGAAGGTATAGGCGGCTCACTTGCAGGCTCGCTGGCGAGCTCATCGACCTCTGACCGTGGCTCTAGCTCTTTCTTTACTCCCTTCTCTTTTTCGTCCTCTGTATGCTCGTCTTCGGTCTCCCCACCACTCTTTTCTGCCTTGTTTTCGATATTCTTGAGCTGCTTCAAAGCGCGCTGCTTCTCTTTCTGATCGGTGGCATTGAGGCCATTACTGGGGAACCCCGCCATCTCTTTAAGATATCTCAGACGATCTTCCTGATAAAGCTCTGTGTATTTCTTACGTCCCTGTGCACCTAATACCTTCCAGGCGTCAGCCATAGCTCTCGTCAGATCATGGATCTCGTTAAGTGTACCTTTCTTATCTTCGATCTCTTTTCTTACACGTTCCCTCTCAGCTTCACAAAAAATAATATAGGCATTTTGGGGCCGTTTGGGCAAACGGGGGTCACGAGGAGTACCACGCTTCCGCTCTGAAGCATCCTTCTTTTTGTCATTTGAAGAGCTCCCCATGCCACTATTTGGAACTGAAGGCTCTAGGGGACTTGGAGGAGGGGACTCCACGGCAGTAGGGTCGGCTGTAACTCCTGTGGAGTGCTCGAGGCGCTCCAACAATATAGTTCGCTCGAGACGCGCTCGCTGAATGAGTCTCTTGGTTCGCTGTATCCGTAAGACCATCTCTTCATTCTGCGACTCGGCATCGCGCAGTCTTTTCTTGAGATCCCCGTACTGCCGTTCGTAGGTTTCTGGTGCTTCTGCCATCACGTGAATAATAGCAGTTTGAGTCGACGGTCCCAAACTACTAGTCATGTCCCAACGACATCTGCTCAAAGGAGGCGGGGGTACGACGTAGTTCACAGCCTTGATGCGTCTGCTCGACTCGAATTGTATTTCCTAGAATTCAGCTGTAGTCGACTCGAATGGCTGCGTTTTGCATCATGTGCTTCGATGGCCGCTTTACACTACCAGTCTACAATTGTCATGCTTTAAGTAGAATATATATAAAGGATCAGCATTAGGAGACCATAATTTTTATCGCAGCCCGTGTGATTATCACTTATTGAGAGCACGCTCCATTTCCACGAACTTTTTGATATCAGTCCGGCGAAGTGCCAAGAGGTATTCATGATCGATTGATCCAGCTGGTGCTTTGTTCCATATTTCGTCTGCTCTCTCTGGCTGATGGTGAATCCAACCTTTGAAGAACTCCAAAGAATTTCTTCGGGACTCTGCAAACGCATCCTTATTGTAGGCAAGAAGCTCTGCCAAAATTACGATAGCCTCCGTATCATCCAGTGACGGCTCTACTTGGCGAAGTATGGAGCATCCATCTTCTCCTTTTCGTTCGAGGTATTGGGAGTATTGCCGGTATGTCTCTCCTGTTTTGGGGAGTGACTCGTAGTACGCATCTACTCGATCGGGGCGATGAAGCTCGAGCCATAGAGCATAGTACAGTCTAAGTTCTGTCATTGAAGATGGTAAGAGCTTTGTTGCCTTCTCGAAATAGGGTTCAGCATCGATATTCCCATCCGCAATTATCCACCTCATATAGCGCATCCACAGGTTTTCGTTCGATGGATCAATCTCTAGAGCACGATTGTATAGATTTTCCTTCTCGTTTGCGGTGATGAAATCGATATAATTGATCCAAGTCCTCCGCTCTCCGTCGTCTAGTGGCATGGGGTGGAAGAACGGCCGTTTGAGGTTGCGCTCATAGCGCCAAATTTTGGACACTCTTGTCTGTTGGCGGGTATATAGTTCAATTAGATGTGATTCATCCAGCTTTGTTATTTGTTTGAGCTCCTTGTAGTAGCGGCTAAACTGGTGAAGTGTTTTTGTTTTGAGGATGTAGTAGAGAATCTCCTCAACAGGCCCGAGTTCTGGGTGCTGTGGCATAATGTCTAGTTTGAGATTGTGCAATTTTGAAATCTCGATTAGTATGTCCCAAAAATTGTGGCTCAAGAACTGGTGACCGACACTTTGCACGCCACGAAGGCAAATCTCTTTGACTTCATTCAAAGGGGAGTTTGTTTCTATCTTGAACCGGATATAGGTTACCCATAACTCGCTGGAGTACTTGCAGACATGAAGTGCGCTCTCAAAAACATCCTCGGCGGCTTTTTTTCCGTTTTTGTGAAATTCGTCCTGCGCGTACTGTATCCAGTAGCCATACAATAAAGGGTACGAATCTAAAAGACTTTCGTATTTCTTTTTGGTAGGTCGACTGATTACTTCGGCCGACAGCTTGCGGTAGGCCTCCATGATGTATTTACCTCCCAGATTCCGTAGAGCTGTTCTGACAGATCATGTAGAGCCTGATGGAGCTAAAAAGTTAAACACAGAGTTTACGGGGAATAAATTACTTGTGGGTATAAATTCCTGTAATAGGCTTGAATGATATACAGTAATTAATAGAGTATCTCATTTTATTCCCGAAAATATACCTAATCTGACCCCTGAAGATGGGCAAGGTATAATTGATAAGTACCTGGCATAAATGAAGCGGTAATATTCAGGAGTCACCCGATAAGGCAAGTCGTTGAGACGACAAAGACATACGAAAGAAGATATTTACAAACATATAATCAAGAGCTCGACAGCCCGTATCAACCGGCTAAACTCATATCGATGGGACTTCACAGTGAAAGATGATGAGACACGTATTGCAAGTCGATGATAACTCGAGTTCTCGGTGCTTGAGTTCTATCGCGACATCCAAACCATACGGGAATCCAAAGAGAGGAGTGCCTTGACCGCCCCCTACCAGTTAGACCACGACTGTGAAAGCGTGCCCTCGTCTATCAAAGCCACTTTGATCACCGTAAGCTTCAAGCAAGACCGTGGACAAAGACCTCAAGCTATAAAAGACGATTGGAGACTTTGTAGAAGCCTTTCCCACTCGGAAGGTAGGATTGGCTGCGCCAGAGTCGCCAAGCGTGAGGCATAGCCCGAGACACCAAGACCGAGGTATCACTTGGAATCGACGAGATCAAGTCTCCTTTTATATGCTTGATTGTGCATCGGAGAATTATTTAGACGCATTGTCAAGTGCATAAACACGCGTAGGAATCTGACGGTACCTGCAGATTCTGCAGCATGATATGGTGCCACAGACAAGCAGGAGATAGGAATCAAGGTCTCACTGTTCTATCGTATCTTAATCATGAGGTTGAAAGGGACCAACCGGCATTGAAAGCATAATGTCTCACATGCCGCGATGACAAGCGGGCCTCATGAAGTGTACTTCCGATAGGACTTGCTTGGCATACAATAGGTGTCGTTGAAGGCCACTCGGGAAAAGCTCTGCTATACCCCAACTGCTACGCTAGAGGCTCGATGCTTATTCCCGCATCCACTGTGAGCTTTTTCATGCCTGCATATTGCTGTGATACCGCGTGGAACTGTTTCTGGTGTTCTGCATAACACAGCTATTTACTCTAGATTCCTGCCTCAGAGTGAGTACTAATGCGGGGATTTTCCAGGGATGTTGTTGTTTGGATACCCTAACGCTCACCAATTGAAGGGTCCAGAGTAATCAGTGTGCATAAGCGAAAGAGGCAAAGATATGGTCTAGCTGGAAACCCGTGCGAGCATTCTGCAAATAATGAGCCATAGAGCAGTAAAAACTTTTCAGCGCTTTATTTCAAACCAGCTATCTGGAATATGAACCTGAATTCGACTTTTCTCGGCCAAATGTCCCATTTTCATGCTCGGCGAAAATTATTCAGACGTGCCGACCTATCACGACCTGGGGAAAACAAGAACATAAATATATACAGACATCCCCAATGTCCAAGATGACCACACCTGCACTGGAGGGCACACCATTTCCCCCAACAAACCCAGGAACCCCTGAACACTATGACTGGGAAGAAGAAGAGAATCCTGCACATATCTATGTTGGAGGGCGAAAATCCAAGCTAGCAGTTGTACAGTCTAGGTGGGTAGCTGAAAAGCTAAGAGGTGTACATCCAGGACTCAGTTTCCCTGTTGTTGCTCTCAGTACCCTCGGCGATAATGTACAAACAAAGCCACTGTATGCTTTTGGAGGCAAGGCGCTCTGGACCAAAGAGCTTGAGATTCTTTTGTTGAGTAAGGTTGAAGGCTATGACCAGCTTGACATGGTCGTGCATTCTCTCAAAGACATGCCTACAGCCCTGCCAGAGGGATGCCACCTTGGTGCCATCACTGAGCGTGAGGACGCCAGGGATGCTCTCTGTATGCGTAAGGGAAGCCCTTACAAAAGTCTTAAAGAACTTCCAAAAGGAAGCGTCGTTGGCACATCGAGCCTACGCCGCACTGCTCAGCTTCGGCGCAACTATCCCAACCTCGTTTTTGAGTCTGTCCGAGGTACGGTTCAGACCCGTTTAGACAAATGCGACAGTGAAGATTATCCGTATGAAGCGATTATTCTCGCAGCAGCTGGGCTGAATCGCCTCGGGCTCTCCAGCCGTATCACATCTCAGCTTGAGCCGCCTGACATGTTTTATGCTGTCGGTCAGGGGGCTTTAGGCATTGAAATCCGGACCAACGATCCTAGAATTCAACAACTCGTATCAAGAATTAATCACCATCCCACAAGCATGCGTTGTACTGCCGAGCGCTCTCTTATGAGAACATTAGAAGGTGGTTGCAGCGTTCCTATTGGCGTTCACTCTGAATTTGCATCAGACACCAATATTCTGAGCATTTCAGGAATCGTAGTTTCAGTTGATGGCCAAGAGGCGGTTGAGGGTAGCGTGTCTGCTGAAGTATACAGTATAGAGGACGCCGAAAACGTTGGCCGTGACCTTGCCGCCGATCTCATTGCAAAGGGCGCCAAAAAGATCCTGGACGAGATTCACCTTGATCATGTTAACTAAAATTAGAACACAAGCTCTTAGATGTATGTATATATGTATTTACGATAATGACCACCTAGATCACTCACTCACTTGCTGGAGGGAGCACCACCCTTCTCGAACGGCGCCTCTTCCTCGGCCTCATCCAAGCTTTTCTTTATAACTCCATTTTTAACAAGAGCGGCCTGGATACATGTTTGGTACTCGTCCCAGGTGTCCTGACACTCGTTCTCTATTGACTTTCCTTTGAGGAATTCTGAGTTAGCGACTGGTGAAAAAAGAGGTCCCCTGCTACTTACTCTCACTGTACCAAGCGTTGAAACAGGTATCGTACTTCTGCTTGATTTCAGTGCATTCCGGTGCAAATGAGGCAGACATGATATTTCCCATTAGTCAAAGTCTCGGGCCCTCGTTATTGTAGATATTTAGAGTTTTATGTACACTGTAAAACTAAAAAGGCATAAGCTTTTTGAGCTTTTTATGACGCTGGGTATTAGCTGCGGGCACTGTGCCATTCAGGTGGCGCAGAATACGACCTTTAGACCAACCAACATTTCCGTGACGACGACCTGCCTGTTTCTTCGTTAGCTTGAACAACTCCTAAATATCTTCAACTTACTCTCAAAAATTCGCCATGCCCATTTTTCCACCAGCGTTTGGCCGCACCACGGTGTGTCTTGAGGCCCTGAGCAAAAATTAGACTCAAGCCTGACTTGAACATTTATGACAAACGGATTCTCGCTAGTAGTGCATACTCAAGAAGAGACAGAAGACCGAAAGGCTTTGACAGTTGTAAGACTTGTTTCGAGTTGAATTATTCCGTAAATTTATAGATGAAATGTGTGATATATGCAAAAAAAAAGGGGAGGTTCAAGATACGCTTCTAGTGTTTTTCCTCGGTAACCCATTCTCCATTTTTATGAACGAGCATCGAGGTTGGAAAGTAGTGGTAGTTTGTCTTGATAGAACAGGCGCTCGGGATTCCATCAAAGTTTACGATCCTCACGCGAATATCGGCGTCATCCGGTAGGCTTTTGACGATCTCATAGAATTCTTTTACAGTCTGGGTGGGTCGATTATCAACATGGGTGATGAATTGAGTAGCACCAACTCCACGCTGGTGAGCAGGAGAGGACTGACCAACATTAGCGACATATACCTTGGATGGCAACTGCTTGATTTGTTGAAGCACTGCATGGTGCGGAGCATGGAGAGTCATGCCGTTCCACAACACGATCTCATTTTGTAGAACTTCGGAAGAAAGCGTGGTAGGAACATCGATCTCGAGTTCTTCACCGGCACGTAAAATATTAAGCTTGATCGATTCGTTGGAGAGGTTGGTCAGTTGCGACGCGTGTGAAATGATTTCTCCATCGGCCGCAAGCACGATGTCTCCTTCTTGGAGATAGTTGGCGCAAGAGTTAGAGACACGTAGAATGGAGCAGAACTGCGGGCGCAATTGCTTTTCCGCTATCATCTCAACCCACTTTTCGTCAACACCATTCACACGAGCATGGACAACTGGAGTTTGGCCGAGCTCAATATCAACAAATCTTGGATCAACCGTACCATTTTGTTGTAGCTCTCTCACCACTTTCCCAATCTCTACTGTGTCAACGGCAAGCCTGAATTGCCGGTCTCTACGATCCTGTACATCGCCCATAAAGCTCAGCCAGAGGCCACGTACGGTACCATCAAAGTCGGCGAGAATACCGGAGGAACACTCTGCGATCATCGGCGCATCTAGACCCAGGCTTTCGAGATTAATGCCACGATAACGGGGGCTGAACTCGTGACTTTGGGGAATCGAGATAGTCACAATGTCGGTAAGTGTTGTCTCGGTTATAACGACACGATGATTGTTGTATCCCACAAACATGAGATCTTCTCCTTGCTCGAGGCGTTTCTCAGAAAATACCACACTCTCCATATCAGCATCTACCAGTTTAGGATCGTACTGAATTACTGCAAAGTTTTGCTGGGGATGCAAAAACTTGACCTTCGCAGGTACTGAAATAGAGTCCGCAATGGTGATACGGATATCGCATAGCTTATGAGGGACACAATAGCGCGAAACCAGCACATAGCCGTTCTCTGAGTCCAAGATAATACCGTTCTCAGTGACTGCCGAAGTTGAGAAGCCCTCGATTCTGATTGGGAGGAGCGTTTCAACCCTCACAAAAGACCGTACAAGTTTGGCGCACTCAGCACCTTTTCCAGTAATATTTACATTCTTGTAGCGGGTCATTTGAGTCGGGAGCTGTTTGGGGGGGATGGGCTCTCCAATAGTTTTGAAGTCCCAAATACCATCAGCATCGTTTCGCGTACCAACTCTCAGGTCTTTAGCCCAATGGCGGTCAACGGGAACGACCAATGTACGCACGGTATAGAGATCTGTGACATGAACGAGCTTGACCGGTACTTGAGTCTGATCAGGAATAGTTTGTACAATCTCGATAAACTCATCAAGATTTGCAACTGTCTTATTATTTATTTCGAGAAGAAGCCAACCACTGCGGTCACGGTTAACATGAAAGGCGATACCAGTATCCGCGATGTAAACACCTCGACAAGGTAGACCATAAAGGCGTGCAATCTGGTAGCTCAAATCATGGAAAACCGCACCACTGAACTCAACGTAACGATGTGGAGTTATCGAATGAAGATCCATTACTCTGGGGGACACTTCCATTTTAGTGCCGTTTCGTTCGATGATCATGCTCACTGTCTCCCCAACACCATCATCAAATATCGAGTCAACTTGCTGAAAAGAAGTGATGGGCTGTTTATTGATCTCCAGGAGAATATCACCTTCTTCTAAAAGTCCCGCGGCAGGTCCCTCAGGGAGAACAATTTCACAAACCAGCAAACCAGTACTTTCGGGAAATGATGAGCGAGCATTTGCTTGGGCCTCTTCGCTGAGACCCAGCCTTGTGCACTCATCATAAGGCTTCAGCAACCATTGTACCTGGATCGTGCCTCTAGTAATTGGTTTGTTATTTTGTAGGCACTCAAGGGCGCGCTTAGCTCTGTAAAGCGGCAAAAAGAAATCTGTGGATGCAGATGTGGCACCACCAGCCTGAAGAGCCAGTACATTGGCATTAACATCAACAACAGGGGATCCTGAAGAACCACCAGAGGCAGAAGCAGCTGCCTGAATATACTCAGTATTGAAGTCATTGTAAGTCAACTCACCATAGTCAGGTGCATTACGGTCGAGACGAGAGATAACTCCTGAAAGAATTGACAATTTTTCACCTGCATCGTTACCCACAATGCGGATATCAGTGCCTACCTTGGCGAGATCGGGCCTTAGATTGAGCCCTGTTACTGGAATGTGACGAATATTTTCGGGATTAAACTTTAGAAACCCAAAGTCGTGTACGGGGTCACGATAGACTGCTTTTACGGGACATTCTTCATGGTTCTCGAATACTGCATATCCATAAAAAGGCCCCGGACCCACGACGTGGCGGTTGGTCATGATAATACCATTTTTACTATCAACGACGAAGCCAGTAGCCTCGCTAACATAGGCATCTTCGGTATCAAAGGGAGTGACAGAGCAAAAGTGAATGGAAACTACGCTCTGGATAACCGTTTGCATAGTGCCCTGCCAGCTAACGCCACCAGAGTCTAGCGCCATTTTTTTAATTGCGGGGCCTAATCCATTGGATAATGCTCGCTTTGTGGGGCCTGACATTAGCCTACGAAAGAATATACTCGTGTGAATTTTCTTAGTAAAGACAGTGTGCCTTGAGAGAGGACTCTGGATCAGAGGCAATGACAAGAAGTCAGATTCTAGGTGAAAGTTTTTTTTCCCAATTGTTATTTACGTGAGTATCATGCAACTGTGCAGAACCCCAAGACTCTAGATTCTCTAAGTTATTGAAATGGCTAGGGGTGCCTCACACAACCTCACTCAAGCAGAGTCTTACAGGAGTCTGCATGGAGCTTCCACAGATACAGGATTATACACACCACGCTAGAAATGATTTATACAAATTGCTCCTAAGATACCTTTACCATGTGTGACCAGGTGCAGAATAAAGACGGGCCTAAGCATCGCAGCTGTCCTATATCCGGGTGAGTGCTGTAACCCTCCTTTGCTTTGTTCGCCTACCGGGAAATTAACTCAATTCCTAGGAATAAAATAATTCCTGATGAAATCAAGGCTTTTAATTAAAGCACGGAGCGCTGGCGTTTCAAATGCACTCGAGGGTGAAAATTCCAGGTCACGTGCAGTTGCCTCAACCTCGCCAAAGAAATCTAAACGCAGCCCACCGCCTGTGCTGTTCCAAAAAAGACCCTAGAAATATGTTTGCTCGCGATCGCTCAGAAAGAGTGGAAAAAGCGCGTCGCAAGAGACTGGCAGAACTAAATGCAGATAATTATAAAGAACAGAAACTCGAAATTCCCGTTTCGATGCTCAAAGGTGCTCCGAAAACAGGAAAGACCGTGAATTCAAGAAGAATTCTCGGATCCAGAAAATCACTTATAAACCATCTCGATGGTGATGTACGAAGCTATGAAAAGTTCCTCGAGATGGCCTCTCGACCCCCAAAGTATCCCTCTCGAGCCAAGTGTAACATATGCGGATATTTTAGCGATAATACGTGCTTGAATTGCGGAATTCGATACTGTGGATTACAATGCTTGTCCACTCATCGCCAAACAATGTGTCGACAGTGAGATAGAGATTTAACTCCCCATTTATTTATTATCAGCCTGATGCGGGCCAAATTCAATGCATTCAACAATAGCTACTCTTCCCTAGAGGTACCTACAAAAAGAGAAGGAGAAGTGAAGAGAGAAGAGGAAATTCCGTGAGCACACGCTTAGTGCCTGACGCTGTCGCTCTTGTAGCATTCTTGAAATGAGATGGATGGTGTTTGCTACAAATTGGGGCGCGGCAGCCAACATGGCGCGCGTTGTATGCATATGTGCGCGTTTAAAATGCGTACCGGGAACCGATCATCAGCAATGCTAGAAAGCTTAGATGTTCTCTTGATAAAACACATGTCTCAGTAGGTTCCGTAAGAATTAGTTCACATTGCTTTGTTCAATTTGTGGTTTCATCAAGTGATGGTAATTTTGTCTTGCTGCAATGCAATGCATGCCCGCCAACTCTGAAATTTACAAATTCGTCAGCACCTTAAGATGACCAACCCGGTATCGGCCCCCGCGGAGGGTACCTCTGTGCAGCTGTGGCTTGGAGTTAATAAGAGGGAAAATTAAATCAATTGTGTAGTACAATGTCCCTACGTATACACAAAAACATGTTTTTCTAACGATATTATTAGAGTGAATAACTACTACACGTCCTTGACGAAAAATTTTGCGCCGGTGAGTCATTGCCAAGCAGCTTCAAATGGATCTGCTATCTCTTTGGGGTACGGGCTGCAGCTGCAGTTATGTAATGTAACGGGGAAATTTCACTATAAATTATCAATGCGCCCCACAGTTCAGTGCACCCGCCGAGAAAACTTAGAAGACACAGAATTTTAATATACAACCATGGCTTTCTAAACCTTTTCCCGACCACCCGCTTAAATTGAACCAATAACAAATGACTTGACCAAAGAGAATCCCGTTATCGTTCGATAATCATATCCCCAGTTTACAATGACCCCTATCAAATCAGAAATTCCCGCTACTGAAAAAATGTTTGACCAATTCGATTTCCCCCAACAAAGTGCGCCTTCAAAGCACTCCAACGTCTTTGACCATTACGCTGCCACCCAAATCAACGCAATTAATGGCCAGTGGTCTGAAGACGTCTTTTATAGCCCTGAACAACAGTTTCAGCAAACTCCGGCATCCGCAATGACTGTAAGTCCCGCCGAACTTTTGTCCACTGTCTCTACTGTCAACAATTGCTTTAGTGACATTGAACACACCCCCTTGATCGAGGCCAGTGAACTTGGCCAGGATGCGTCCTCCTGGGCACCTCTTTTCAGCTTTGAAGACATGGTGAACCAGGAACCTGAGCCAACCAATCCTCTTCTTGCCGGTCATGTACCTATCGCTCCCCACCCAGAAAATACTGAGTCTCAGCTCGGTGTTCAGCCTGAGTCTCTTGATCTCGAAGATACTCAGCCGCCCAGCTTTGCCAAGGCTCTCGCCATGGAGGTTGACCGCAAGCTTAAGCGCAAGGAGTCTATCTCAAAACCCCGTCCTGCTGGCTCTAAGGTTGACAAGCATGGTATAACCGTCTACAACCGTAAGCCCCGCCAAACCCCTCTCCGCCCAGTTGATGTTCCCGAAAACGCTGATAATGCCACCGCTAAGCGGGCTCGCAACACTGAAGCTGCGCGGAGATCTCGCGCTCGCAAGATGGAGCGGATGTCCCAACTTGAGGAGCGTGTTCATGAACTTCTTCAGGATAAGGAGCTGCTGGAGGCAGAGGTACTTCGTCTCAAGAAGAAGTGTGGTGAGCTTTGAAACTTAAAAGGTATTAGATAGAAATTAATAGACAGAAATAGTTGTACCCCAGATCCTTTTAAGCTCGAGCTTCACTATTTTGGACTCTTAAGAGCCAGTGGAAAGTTAATTCCCCCTCTTACCCATTATTTGCAGCACTACCTCTAGCATTGGGTCCGCCCTCTGACTGCATCATCCCTGCAGGCAATATACAAAAGTTGCAAGGGCTCTCGATCTCAATGACACTCATAAAACTCTATCATAGTCCAACTTGGAGCAATTCTATATAAATGGGTCTGAAGAAGTGTAACACGGCGAGAGCTATACGCGAAGCGTGCGTTAACGCTTGGGCTCATCATCTCGCATTTTGCCAGTGCCGAAGCTTTGGAACTAGAATTGTGTTGCAGATGTGTAAGTGAATGTTTGAAAACTAGTCAACTCCATGCTAGCTCTAAATACCCTCTCATTCAGTGAGTGCCTTTCAACACATGCATATCAAATTTCACGTGCGTTGGCGTTGAATTCGCGAGACATTGCATATAGCACGTAGACTCAGGTATATAATCGAGAAATATCTTCATGAATTCAAGACACTTTCAATGGCCTCTGCTCTGGTATCCCCGCCGCCTGTTGTGCCTACTTCCCTGAATCGCAAGAATGATGACCCCCTCCTGAATTATGTATTCAATGAAGGCGAGGATAAGCCCGCTTTCGATGTCCAGCCTGAAGATAAGGAAACAAAGGGTGCTTCACCCTACGCGGAAGATCACGAGGGGACTGGCCCATCTATCCTTCATGGCTATGCGCCTAAGAAGAAGTCGGGCGTACTTGACAGTGTGTACAAGTTTACAGAGGAGACACCAGCTATCGGCCGTACATATCATGATGCGAATCTTGTCGACATCCTCAACAACGATGAGCTCTTAGAGGAACTTGCTATTACCATTGCTGAAAGAGGAGTGGTGTTCTTCAGAAAGCAAGATGATCTGACCATCAAACAGCAAAAGGAGCTTGTAAATAAGCTTGGCTTAGCTGGCGGAAAACCCAGCACTAGTGGTCTCCACATTCACCCAGCCTCCCTCAGTGGTGGACTTCTTGACGGCGATAAAATCGATCCCGAGATCAGTCTTATCAGCTCCAAACTTTTCGAGAAAGTTTACAAGGATACAAACGAGGATGCAGCAACTGGTAAGCCTTATAAGTCTCGCTTCAGTCGTGATACATTGTCTACCGCTTGGCACAGTGATATTACTTTTGAGCCTGTGCCTGCTGACTTTAGTCTCTTGCGTATAGTGGAGACCCCAAGCGCATCAGCTACTGAAAGTGAGTTGGCTCAGACCGGTGGTGGGCCCGTAGGAGGATCGGGAGGTGATACACTATGGGCATCAGGGTACGCCCTTGCTGAGCGCCTTTCCCCTACCTTCCTAGCGTTTATCGAGACTTTAAGGGGGTATTATAATCAGCCGGCCTTTGCACAGTCTGCGGCGAACTTTGGTGTGCCCATTTACACCGCCCCTCGGGGAGCTCCCGAGAATGTTGGTGACGAGCTTGGTGCTATCCACCCTGTCGTACGCACAAACCCTATCACTGGCTGGAAGTCCGTTTTTGCAATTGGGGAGCACTTTGAGAAATTCGTTGGCTTATCTGGGTCTGAGTCTGAGATTATCCGCAGCTACTTGACTCGCGTGCTCGTGTCTACTCCAGAGATTCAGGTACGCTTCAAATGGAACAAGGGTGATATTGCAATCTGGGATAACCGCAGTACCTACCACAGCGCAATCAAGGACCTAGTTGGCACACCTGGCTATGTTCGCACCGGTATCCGCACAGTAGGTGTCGGTGAGCGCCCTTTTTTCGACCCCAACTCTAAGCTTCGCTACGAAGCCTTGAGTACCAATTGAAGCAGTGGATTTCTCTGATAATTAGTTATGTTTGTAGGTAAGTTTTACACAGTCTGCGTCGAGCAACCAGTAGTTCAACTGGCTATATAAGAGCGTCAAAACTTCAGTGATTCTTCGAGGATAGAGCGAAGAGTACTCGAGATCTCATCATTTTGGCTATAATGAATTGGTTCCGCCAAAGTCATAACACGACGTTGGGGAAGAGCGCCCTGCACAAGCGAGTCAAGATCAGCAGCTTTGAAGCCGAGATCCTCTAATCCTTGTGGCTGCTTGGAGCCCAGGTCATGGTATAAAAACTTTTGGAGAGACTCTTTGAGAATCTCACCAGCACTCTCTTTCTTCACATTAGAGATATCAACGCCGAAAATCTCAGCAAGCTCCAAGTGTCGGTCTGGATTACTGGGGGCTAAATAGCGGAAAACAGCAGGAGAAGTGACAGCAACACTGACACCATGAGGGATAATTGGCTTGATTGTAGAATAGCCGTGGTGGTTGTATCCGGGGTTTTGCGAGCTGATGGGATAAGATAAACCGTGGCATAAGTGCACGCCCGCGTTACCAAAGCCGATGCCTGCGAGTGTAGACGCGAGGAGCATATTCTCATGCGCTTCAGTATCATCCTCGTTCTTGACTGAGCGAGGAAGATACTTGACGCACATGCGCAGAGCAGCCATACTGAAAATATCCGAGATGGGGTTG
This sequence comes from Wickerhamiella australiensis, assembly GCA_030579635.1. Taxonomy (NCBI): domain Eukaryota; kingdom Fungi; phylum Ascomycota; class Dipodascomycetes; order Dipodascales; family Trichomonascaceae; genus Wickerhamiella; species Wickerhamiella australiensis. The sequence continues at coordinate 34,520 of JAKTRM010000047.1, read as the reverse complement.
GCACCTTGATAAGTAGGGCGCAGAACTGGCTCACTAGGGCGTGGAGTACGCTGGTTATAAGGGATTGCAGTATAAGATTCCATAGAGTGGCACATGACATCCAAACCTGAGCTAGCTTTGACACTCGAAGGCATTGCCTCAGAATTTTGGGGGTCCACAATCCCCAGCAAAGGGCGCAGCGCGCGAGAGCTAACGCCTACTTTTGCTTTGATATCAGACAAATCGAAGATAGCAGTACCTGTGGTCTCTGAGCCAGTTCCAGCGGTGGTAGGAACTGCAATCAATGGCTTGACAGCGCGTGTGATAGGCATAGCTTTCCCCACTGGCGCATTAACGAAATCAAGTACGTGCCCCTCGGGATAAGATTGCATCAGGTTTGCAAGCTTCGCTGTGTCCATCACTGAACCGCCACCAACAGCTAAATAGCTATCGGGCTGGTACTCGCGAGCCCATTGAACAGCCTTGTCAACGCCGTAGTCCTTGGGCTCAACAATCACATCGCTAAAGATTTTATAGTCAATTCCTTGTTTTTCGAGAGCTTCCGCTGCGATTCTCACGCAGTCTTTATCCTTGAGGTTGTTGTCAGTAAACAGAGCCACACGCTTAGCACCGAGGCCCTTAAAGTCGTATCCGAGCTCAGCAGTTACCCCGCGACCGTAGCGAATATTAGAGGCCGCCATCTCAAAAGCATAGTCGGGAAGCTCTTTAGCCTGGCCGGCAGCGCTGGTGATCAGCTTGACGCTCTGGCGGAGTGCGTTCCAGGTGGCATTCTTACCATTTTGGCACGAGTGACAAGGGCAAGCGGGACCGTGCTGATGCCACAGCTGGAGCGTGTTGACTGCTTTTTCACGGGCTGATCTTGCGGAGCGGTACATTAAGTCAACTGGGAGCGTAAAGCGCCCTTATATAGATAATGCTAATTGGTGTATGCTTGCGTGTGATGACTGGCTGAGGGGGTATACGTTCTCGATTATTCACGAAAAAGCAATTGCAAGATCAAATTATTTTGGTGCTTTGCTTCTTGAAGGTATAGCTTCTCTACATCCAAGGTTTATGCATAACATGCATATGCGGGGTCAGTGTGGGGTGCGGTGAGGTCACCGAAGACATGGTTTCAAGGCTCAACAGGGCGGCTAATCAACGTAATATAAAGATTATTGCCATTGAAAGGATCAAATAGCTGTTTTTTTCAAGCGATTTAGACATTGGTCGATTCCAGAGTGCCTACGTTCCCACGTTCGGCTACAAAACGTGGACCCAGCTTTTGCCAATAAGCTAGACGTAGCCTCTTTCAAGCTTAGTCTCGATATACCAAAACAAAAGGCTATTCAGAAAACCACATTTATGCTGGGAGTTGCGTGTTTTCCTTTTTGCTACTCGCTACACAACGTCAATGGTCATTTAATTGTGCACCAACATCAACGCGAGGGCAACAGAGAAGTATGGCTCCAGTGAGACCTCGTTTCTTCGAGCGGTGTACCAGCCATACACATAGTACTAATCGCTGGGGCCATAGTTAACTGAGTCAATCCATCCAAAAGAGCATAACCATGGTTGATCAAGTACATTCAACATTCAGCTGAGATCCTAAGCAGGTGGTGTTCTCGATCTAAATTCGAAGGATTATGGTACTCTCATTTAGTATAATCAACCAAATCTTGACACTAGTTTACTCCACTGCTTTGTGTCGCTGCCAACGCTCTAAATCGAAACCCACAACACCATTTGCACGTTTCTTCTCTTTCCTGTATTCCATGTCTTTGAACCAGGAAATCTAGTCACTAGCGTGGTTTAGGGCAGATTAAATCGATGGGTTCGGCCTATCAGGAGGCAAGGGAACCCAACATTGAAAGCTTTAGCGAGGCTCAGGAAAAAAAAAGGCTTTGATTCACGGAATATCCTCTACTATCACAAATTGAAGCAGTGAGAGACTTGGTAGAAGTCGTGCTCAGGATCACTTCACTGAGACGGCACGTGACCACGGTGGCATGGTACCCTCCCAAACACGACGCGTAATTTCTTAATTAATATGCACATAAAACAGGTTGTGCTTGCCGGATTCAAGTCCTATCGCGACGAAGTCGCGTTATGTGACATTGATCCTGGCTTGAATGTTATTGTTGGCAAGAACGGTACCGGAAAGTCCAATATCTTTAATGCAATCAGGTACGTTTTGGCGGATGGTGATATTTCCAATCTACGCAACTCCGTGGGCGCCGAGAGAGGACAGGAGTGTTTTGTTGAGCTTATTTTTGATAATACAGACCGTAGGTTTCTCACTATGGGCGATGAGGTCTCTATAAAGCGCAGCCTGGACACTCAAAATGACTTTTGGATGAACGGCAAGAAAACCCCACAAAAAGACGTGATGAACTACCTTGAAAGTGCCGGATTTGGAAGATATAATCCATTTTATGTTGTTCCTCAGGGAAAAGTCGCGTCTCTGATCAATGCCACGGACGAGGAGCGCCTTCAGCTCTTGTTGACTGCCTCGGGACTAGATTTGTTTGAACGCAAGAAAAAAGAGTCTCAAAGATCGATCAACAAGTCCTTGAAAGATATCGATAATATCGAGGTTTCTCTGGACGAAATCAATGACCGCCTTGCTACTTTGCAGGAGGAGATTGGCGTTTCCGATGAGTATAATGCCGCAGAATTTGAACAACGCCGCCTCAAATTTGAGCAGCTCAAGCGTGAGCAAGCGCTTGTGGAATCTGTACTCAGCACGTGTACCACCAAACTTGCCAAGCTACGCGAAACAGAGGTTCAAGTAGATTCTGATCTCAACGAAGCCCACGAGACACAACAGGCCAACGAAGCCAAAATCTCTGAACTAAAATGTATCATCGATACGATTGGTGCTCAGCTGGAATATCAGCAGCGATCCGCGATTGACGATTTGGATACTGTTCAGGCATTTGAATACGACGAGCTGATTGCCACTGCTACTGCCCAGATAGCCGCGAAAACAAAAGATTTGAACGATTTTAAAGATAAGCTTGCTGCTAATGAAGCTAAGTTCTCAGAGGTTTCATCCCAGCTCCGCGCTCTTCAATTGAAACATGCACAGAGTTCCAGATTTGATTCCAAGCAAGCTCGAGACAGCTGGATTGAGGGCGAGATTGCTAAAACTATCGAAGAGATTGAAGCCGACAAGCTAGCGCTCGCTAAAGTCACCAAGGAGGTGGAAGCTACCGATTTACCCATGGTGCCCACTGACGCGATCGATGAGCTTTCCGATGAGCTTGAGCGAGGCAAAGCAGCCGTCCACGAAGAACAAAAAAAGCTTGCAGAAGTACAAACGCAGCTCAAGTCAGCTCAGCTGGAACGGCGCAAAAACGAAATTCTCGCGGAGAGTCTTGATGAACAGGCCTCTGCGATTGTGGAGAAAGCCAATGATAGCCTTGTAGCCGAAGTCGCTGCTGCGATCGAGCAGGCCAAAGAGTGCGCAAAGGACTTGGGAGTCGAGGACAAGTTCTACGGCCCACTTGCCAATCTGATGAAGCTCGATGATACTTACACCACTGCCACGGAGGCAATTGCTAAATCTGCTTTATTTTATTGTGTCGTCGAGGATACCGAAACTGTGAAGGCTATTGCGAAGGAACTGGTCGCCCGCAAAGCAGGCCGTCTTTCATTTATTCCCCTCCAGCAAATCAATGCTAAGCCTGCTATCGAGCTCTCAGAGGCTGACACTGAAGAGGTGGCAGCTCTGTCGGATTTGATCGAGTGTGATGATAAGTTTCGCCCTGCTGTGGACCTGATTATAGGAAGCGCATTGTTGTGTGCTGATCTGGATGCAAGCTGGCGGTGTTCAAGAGCTTACAATGTGGACTGCGTAACTCTAGAAGGTAGTATCGTTAGCCCCCACGGTGCCCTACGCGGTGGCTCGCGTAAATCTCGCGGAGTGTCAAGATTCGCTGCGCTCGCTTCCATTGGTGATATCTTCTCTCGCAAGGCAGAGGCGCACGCCAAAGTATTTGAATCCACCTGTGAGATCGACAAATCTCAGCAGCTTATCACAAACGCCCATAATATGGTGCATCAAGCCAAGCAGAAAGTGTCGGCAATCTTTGCTCGTCTCGATGAGGCTCGTAGAGAGTACTCACGCGCAACTCACGAGGTCAAAGTAGTCACACAAACTTACGAAGCGAAGAAACAACAAGCCGAGCGTCTCTCTGCACTAATTGATAATCTCAACTCGGTTAAGGAGGGTCTTGAGGCCGATCTGCAAACTGATTTCGGAGAGCCTCTGTCTGCTGAGGAAGTGAATATTATGGGTGAGTTATCGAGAGAATCCGCGGAATTGCAAAAGGCTAAAGTGGGATATGAGGCTGGTTTAGCCAGCACTAAGAGAGCTCTGGATGAGGCCAAAGCTCAAAAATGGGATGCGGAGCTTGCTAAAGAGCGTTCGTTCGATGATTCTCAAGTCGAACAGCCTGCTAATAATAATGAAAGTGCTGAGACGCTGGAGAAGAAGCGCACAGATGCAGTTGAGAAACACGCGGCCCTTCGCCTGGAAATGAGTGACGCAGTGGCCGGAATCACAGAGATGGGGGCTGTGTTGTATCGAACCAAGAAAGAGATTAAAAAGCAAGAGTTCCGTGAGGAAAAGTATCGTGATCTGCTCAAGGACAGCAAAAGACAAATGAGGCAGCTTGGCCTCACCGAGTCCGATGAGCTGACCGACTTGAGCGACGCTCAGCTTGAGGAGAAGCTGCAGGATGTTCAATCCAGGCTCAACCGTTGTGGTCCCATCAATCAGTTCGCTCAAGAGCAATACAGCAAATACAAGCATGAGTTTAGCGAGGAGTCGTCTAATCGTGATAAAATTGCCAAGGAGCTGGAGGAATCCCAAAAAATGATCGCTCAGCTGGACGCCTATAAATCAAAAGCCATCCTCAACACGTTTAAAGAGGTTGAGAAGCGTTTCAGCAAATTTTTCAACCATCTTACTCGCACTGATACCGCAAAGCTACACGTGGAAGGCAATGACCCACTCAAGTGGAAGGGCCTCGAGATCACTGTCTCATTTGCTCGCCATCGGCAGCTTCGTATAGAGCAGCTGAGTGGTGGCCAGAAAGCATTATGTGCGCTTGCGTTCCTTCTGTCCCTCCAGGCTTCGGACCCTGCTCCATTCTACATTTTCGATGAGGTAGATGCCAGTTTGGACGCTCAGTATCGGGGTACCCTGGCTGATACCATCAAGCAAATCTCTGGGCAACTCAAGGCGCAATTTATCTGTACCACTTTTAGTCCTGAGCTGGTGAGAATTGCCGATTGTGTTTATGGTACCGCTTTTACAAACAATACATCGACCATTGGTGTTATCGATAAGGACCTGGCACTAAGTCTGGTGGATGTTAGCGGCCAGGATGTGGCTAGTGTACTAGGTTGAGATTGTTTTTATAATTTATTGAGAGCTATAAATAAGTACAGGTTCGTAATTGTAATCGTTGTTGTCTTGGCCTATCTGTTTGGCGACTCAGTCATTGTCCAAGGCCAGTATGATACCGATTAATTCCTAGCGTTTGACGTTACCGAGGATTGCACGCGCAGCACCTCTCCCTGGCCCTGAGCGTACGCCACTGACCACGACTCGCTCGGGCGCCGGCTGTGAAACAATAGAGGGACGTGCACTAAATTGAGGAGCAAAAACAGGCTGTAAATTGAGAGGCGGTGGGCCGAAGATACTTTCATGTGAAGTCGCTCTCCGCAAGGTGGGCCCTTTTAGGGAGAATGCCTCCAGCTCACTGGCTAGCGTGGTTTCAGATTCATTAATACGCGGGTCAGCTTCGAGTGAAACATCTGGTGTAGGATCAGGAGTAATCATACCATGACGAGGAAACCTATCACGAGGGGTGGTGGGCACAGTACTGAGCCCCGAGGGGATTACCGCTGGCTTATGTCGAGGAATAGAACTTTCGAGCGTATCATACGCAGTTTGAATTTGCGCGGCCAATTTCTGAGAAGCTCTCCATGAGTTCTGATATGCAATAGAGTCCGCAATAGCCGTGTCGCGTTCCTTCTCCAGATCAGCGCGCATTGCTTCGAGAGTGGAGACCTGCTCCTCAAGGGCGATCGCAAGGGAGTAATAGGAGCTCAGCTGTGATGCACGCGAAAGAGCACTCGCTAATTGGCTTTCAAGTTGCGTCACGCGTGATTGTGCTTCAATGTTTGCTTGTGTGTGCTCTGTGGAAGCCGCGATCAATTGCGCGTTTTGTCGAAGCAGGCGGGAGTTCTCTGCACCTAGCTGATCAATCTCCGTCTTGAGTGCCTTTTCGTTTTCTTGTGATTGCTTGACAAGCTGCATCCCTGCTCTAGCTGCGAGCCCAAGGTCCTTTTTGAGTTCTTGAACAATTCTGTGGTGCTCCAACTCAGCTTTACAATCGCTTTGCTCACAGCAGCAGATAAAAGTTCTGGTGACTGTTTTACTCTGATCCATGCACCGTTAAATAATGGTGCCTGATTTGTGACTTAAAAAGGGAGTTGTGGTTACCTTGCAACTCCTGGGCCTGCCCTGAAGAGTGAAGGACTGCATATGCAACCCTAACCCCCAGAATTCCAGGAGGACTCGCGACGACCCGCCGCCCTTCGACATACAGAGACGCGCTTTCAAGTACTTAGAATGCTCTAGATATTGCCCATAATCAACTCTCGACTGAAATGATCCGTTTGTGAAGTTGTGGATTTGGTTTTGCCGGCTATTTATGGGTGGCGGGCCCCGCGAACTGAAGGGGTGGACAAGTATCATTGTAACGCGGCTATCAACCACATATCATCCAAGTGCTGATCCATTGCTATAGTAATATTAGAAAATCCCCTAATACCTCGCCTCGCTTGCCGCAAGTGCGACCTGCAAACTTATGGCCGGGGTCCACTGCGCTACGACATTTTGTCGCGTATACTCTGAGGAGGCTCTCTCCAATATCTGAAAAGCGAGGTTTTATTCAAGATACAAGCTTTAATGTGGATCTCGCGATGAGCAGTGCTCCTTCCACGCAATGGAATGGGGTAGTGCAAGTTGCAGCTGCTGCTAGCCTTCTCGAGCGCGAAATCTAGGTGAGAAAGCTAGTCTCGACTTGGAATTAAGGGCAATAAATAGAGCTAAATCTTAAGTACACGGGCCTGTTTTACGCGCATACGCTTGGGCTTTGAGTCGTTGTCTGCAAGCTGTGCTAGCTCTTCAAGGTCGGTATAGTTAGTCTTGACGACTTGGGCGCGAGCTTTGAGACTGAGTGGCGAAAATGAATCAGCAGGTAAGCCAACTTCTTCAGCGGTTGTAAATTTCCAGTTTCTGGACTCCCCGTGCTTCCGAATAGTACATGCCGCCAATTCTGACAAGACGTACAAATTGAGGGAGGAGTTGAAGTCTTTGAGTTCGAAATGCTTGAATCGGGTGGCCACCTGATATAATGTCGAATAATTATCAGCGGTAGCAAATATATCGAGGAAGCGGCGAATAATTTTTACATCGGTATGTCCGGCTACTGCAAGCATGTAAACGAGACGTGAGAAAAATCCATAAATATCCACGATAGGCATCGTTGTCAAACATCTTTCATACTTTTCAGAGAAACAGAGTAGTGGAGCAAGACGCTGAGAGACTTTTGTGGACTTGATTCTCTCGGCTAGCTTGAAGGCAACTTCGTCAGTGATGTCACGCGCGAACGAAGGGAGAAGTTTTGTGGGGAGTTCACGATTTTCGAATATTCTCATAAGCACCTGAGACCGCACATATGTATCAGTTCTCTCAGCAATCTCTGGTACCCAATCTTCCAGCTCAGAGTCTGAACAAACGACTGCGTACAAAGGAGCCACAAAGGACATTGAAGACAGCGGGCGCAAACTCTCACGAATATCCATGACTTTTGAGACAGGCATGAGAGCGTTGATAGTATTTTCCGTTGCATCATCGATGGCACGCTCGAGCATCTCTGGGGCAATTGCTTTAAACAGCGACCTTGATCCATATAAGAGAATTTCAGCTGCCTCTCTGCTACAATCAGTACCTTCCAAACATATATCTCTCAGAATGGTCGTGGTCGGGTTTACAACTTTACGAGGGTATTTTGGTGAGATCGTGGCTAGCGCTTTGAGGAGATATCTTGGAGGATCAGACTCTGATATGGTAGGCAGTTTATCATGAATTAGAGCGGGTGCCTTTGATGCAAGAGTTTGCAATATCTCCTGCGCAAACGCGTTACTAGGCGCGTTGTCTATCACCCACTGAGCATCTACCAGGGGAACACAGTTCCGCTTAAAATTGCTAGAGTACTCATCAATCTCAAGATCATCAACAAGAGGTTCCCAATCTTCACATTGCGAATCAAGCCATTTCATCAAAGCCTTCTTCGTACTACCACTCTCCAGGCGGCTGTAGCTAGTAATAGCATTGTAGTATTTTAGGGTGTGGGACAGAACTACAAGAAACGCTTTCTGTGACTTTTCATTTTTGATACTCAAAACAGACTCGATACTATTGTCCAGCACAAGTCTCAGTGCCGAAAGCGACTCGTATAGCGTGCTGGAATTTCTAGTCATCCAGCGCAATATCACCTCTAAATCTGCTACCCCATCACACAGCTGCCCATATGCTAAGAACGCGTCTCCTGCGATAGCTGCATTGGGATGCTTGAGAAGCCGAAAGAGGGTTGACTTTGCTTCAGCGAGGGGTGGGTTTCTATAGGCATAGTAGCGCACGGTTTCATCGGGGTCTGCATAGAGGTATTTGTTCATTTCCTGGTATCCAATTTCAGCAGCAGATTGCGCCCATTGGCGACGGACCCGCACGTCTTTGTCCTTGTGTCGTTGCCTCCACTGCTCGTTAGGATCCAATTTTGCATAAGCTTTGACTGCCGCAACGCGAACCTTTGGATCCCAATGATCCAAAACATGCATTCTGTAGTCTCCCAGCAGCTCAGGATCAGCGATTGCGAGAGTACAAAACAGGTGCGCGTCCGACACTGGGTCGGGGTTTTCCAAGGCGCTGTCAAAATAAAATGCAAGACGTTCATTAAAGTCAGGCACTTTACGAACCACAGTTTTCCAGAACACAGCATTTTGCGTTATCGCCATCAACGTGCGACTGATGGGGCACGCGTCTATGGCAGGAAGACACAAGGTTGGGAGGGAATTGACGATGCTCTCGTTGTCACAGAAGCTCATTTTGCTACACATCTCGATCCAGCTTGCAGCATAGATCTCGTCATCTATATTTCGCAAGCAAGTAGCGAAATTATACCATTGAAAGACTCGAATCACATCGAGGGCTTGCTCGGGCATGGATTCCGCCATACCTGGCAGAGTCATTGAGATGAGATCCAATGTGAGCTCTAAACTGACCGGTAACTCGGGATTATAGAGTCTTATGATCTCTGAGAGGCAGCATACCAAGTACTCACGCGTGTGCTGACCCTTCTCAAGGCATTCCCGCAATGGCAACGAAGCAGCAAAATCCTGGATATCACCGGATTGCGCGGGTTCTGCTCTCAATAGTAGATAGCTTGATTTCAAAAGCTCACGCGTTCTCGCAGAATTTCTTCCCCACTCAATATCGGGATACATTTGTGAGGTGACAGCTTGCTTCTTAATTAAGATCAACAGAACAAACGCGCATTAGTCGCGCCTGACCAAACTGTGGCGCTGCTAGAGACTTGTGGCGGCGCACGATGCAGCTTGGGCACGAGCCGTGATTCTAATGTATCCAGGTAAAACGGTCGGAGACTTTGCATGACCCATTTCGGGTGCGTACTGGCTATCAATTAGGAATAGAACCTCGCAAGATTAGTGCTCAAAGACCATGTAATCACACACACACATGTATATAAATATATAATGCTCGTTTCCACAACCATCGTCGGACCGCTGTGACTTGCATCGGCATCGCTTGGAATCAGAAATTTCCGTTTAATGAAATATGGGTACTCGAGATAGCTGCAATCACAAAGAAATCGATCGTCGGCGAAAATTTGTCAATTATAATCGTGGGGCCGAGCCATAGATCTGCTTACCTTCTGCCCCACGTTACTCATCGATCATGTCGCAAAATAGGTGGAACGAACTGCCTCAGCCTGATCGCAACAAAACGTTCCAGAATAATCAGGGCGGTCATCCAGTTTTGCCTCCACCTGCTGCCCTAGCTCAGCCGCAGGGCGTTGGCCAGGAGCGAGAGCAATATTACCTGCCCAGTATCAACAACCAGAATGGTAACATGCACTACCCTTTGCCATCTATTCGTGACAGCACCTCGATGCCTTATATGCCTGAGCAAATGCAACATCAGAGTCCCCAGCTCCACCAGCAAGCACCTGTCCCTCGCATGGACGAGAAACCTGGTAGCGCGCAAAATACTCCACAGCAGGCCACTGCCCATGTTCATTCGCAGCACCAGCCGCAGCAGCAGCCTTCACAGCCGCCTATGCAGCAGGAACAACAGGCTCAGCCTAGCCCACCAATTCAGCAACAACAACAGCAGGCTCAGCAACCGCAGGCTCAGCAGCAGGCTCAGCAGCAGCAGTCTCAAGGGCAACAGGCTCCACAGGCTGCGCAGCAACAAGCTCCTCCTGGTGGTGCGCCTCCACCAGCTGGATTCGAGCAGTTCCCCATGTACCCCTATGGACAGGTCGTTATGCCTCAACAGCCGATGTTCCCCCCTGCTGATTACCGCCCATTGAATGTACGCGATGCTCTTTCCTACCTTGAGAAGGTAAAAGTTCAGTTTGCCAAACAGCCGGATGTCTACAATCACTTTTTGGATATCATGAAAGATTTCAAGAGCCAATCCATTGACACGCCTGGTGTGATTGATCGCGTGAGCTCTTTGTTCCGTGGACACACCAACCTGATCCAGGGCTTTAACACATTTTTGCCAGCGGGTTATCGCATTGAGTGCTCCCTAGACCCTCTCGATCCGAATCCCATCAGAGTAACCACACCCATGGGCTCCAATAGTCTTGAAGATTTTGAGAGGTGGCGATATGATCAACAGCAGGCCCAGCAGGCCCAACAGCAACCACAGCAACAGTCTCAGCCCGCCCAGGGAGTGCAGGGAATGCCCACCACTGCCTCTCAGCCCGTGCCTCCTCAATCTGCTAAAGAGGGCGCTGGAAACATGAATGAGCTACATGCCGCAGCTGTTGAGCGCCGCCAAGGTGCACCCGCAGAGTTCAATTATGTCTTTAGCTACGTGAACCAGATCAAGAAACGCTACCAGTCACAACCTGAGATCTACAATTCTTTTTTGGAAATTTTGCAAGCCTATAAGCGTGAGCAATTGCGTATCTCTGAGGTGTATACACAAGTAAAAGAGCTCTTCCGCGATGAGCCTGATTTGCTTGAGGATTTCAAACACTTTTTACCCAACAGGTCTGTCCCCAGTCCTGAACCCGGCTACGATCAGGCTCGTTTGCCCCCGGTTGGCAATTTCAAAGCACCTGTCAAGGGCCAGTCCGAGGAAAACACCAATGGCGAGCCACCGAGGCGCCAAAAGGAGTCTATCGTTTCTCCCGCTCAACAATTGCCTCCCCCTTCGCACCATGTGTCAATGGCAGATGAAATCAACTTTTTCGAGAAGGTCAAGAAGTTCCTCCCTAAACAGACTTATATGGAGTTCCTCAAGATTATCAACCTTTTCACACAGAGGATTATCGACCTCAATACTCTTGTGGAGCGAGTGGAGGGTTTTATTGGCCAACAGCCCGAGCTAATTGAGTGGTTCAAGCAATTTGTCGGCTATGATGGTGTGCCTCTCTCCATTGAAAATATCGATTGTAAGAAACATGTTGTTGATTTGAGTCAGTGTCGCTCCTGTGGCCCCTCATATAGACTGCTCCCCAAGACTGAGACTTTAATGCCCTCTAGTGGCCGTGATGATATGTGCTGGGAAGTGTTGAATGATGAGTGGGTAGGACACCCTACCTGGGCTTCGGAGGACTCAGGCTTTGTTGCTCACAGAAAGAATCAGTATGAAGAGATTCTCTATCGTATCGAGGAGGAGCGTCACGAATATGATCATTACATTGGCTCCAATCAGCGTACAATCCAAGTCCTCGAAACAATTGCCAATCGCATTGCTAATATGACAATTGAAGAACGCGCAGAGTTCAAGCTCCCTCCCGGTCTTGGGCAAAAGTCGAAAATTTATCAAAAGGTCATTAATAAAATCTACGACAAGAAAAATGGCGCTGAGGTCATTGACGCTCTTCATGAAAACCCCGCTGTCGCTGTCCCAATCATCCTGAAGCGGCTCAAGCAGAAGGATGAGGAGTGGAAGCGCGCTCAGCGCGAGTGGAATAAAGTCTGGCGTGAGACAGAGCAGAAAGTTTTCTACAAGAGCCTCGACCATATTGGCCTTACTTTCAAGCAGGCTGATCGCAAACAACTCACTGCCCGTGCCTTGGTCAGTGAGATCGTTGCTGCAAAGGCGGAAATCGGTGCTCGTCGCAAAACTGCTGCTCTTCCTTTGCCCAAGAGCCAGATCTCTTATCGCTTCGAAGATCAAGATGTCTTGCTTGATCTTTGGAAGCTCACTGCTGTTTACTTAGAGCACGGCGGAAATTATTCTCAGAATGATCGCGAAGCAATGAACAATTTCTTGAAGAGCTTTATTCCGATGTTTTTCAGTCTTGATCCGTCTGTGGCTGCAAAGGTATATCCCTCATACAAGCGCACTGCCGAGAATGCGAGCCTGGGCAATGTGCTCAAGAAATCTAAAGCTGAGGCCAAAGAGGCGATGGATCAGGATGAGGAGGTTGATACTGAGCCTTTTGATGCAGCTGCGCTTGTCAAGAAAGGCGAGTCCCCTTGGTTAAGGTTTGAGCGTGGCACACCCCCTCTCGAAGAGGAGCGGGTATCCCGCAATCTTTACAACTTGTTTGCAAATACATCTATCTACCTTTTTATGAGACTACTGCAGACTATCTACGATCGATTGCGGGAGGTCAAGTCTTATGAGGAGGTTGTGAAAGGTGAACTCGAGTCGACCAGAAGCACTCAGTATGCTCGGGACCTGAATCTTTATGATAACAAGTTGGATAAACTCGGTCTTTTGTTCAAGCCCGAGAATGTCTATCAACAGGCTCTTGCATTGTGCCACAGGCAGATTGAAGGTGATCTTGAGCCTCAGTTGTTCGAGGAGTCCCTACGCCAAGCTTATCGCAATAGAGCTTACAAAATTTACACTATTGATAAGGCTATCAATGCTTTTGTCAAGCAGCTACACTCAATTGTTACGGACCAGACCACGGGAAGCATCATTTTGTGCTGGGAGAACGATCGCCTCAGTCATGATACAGATGTCAAACATCAAATACTTTACCGTATGCAAGTTCGTCAGCTTCTGGGTCCCGAGGAAACTATGTTCCGTATTGATTGGTGTGAGCCCAATAAAGAGGTTAGCTTCCAGCATCTCGGTTCATCTGACTTGAGTCTGAAGGGCGTTGCTGAAGCCCAGAAAAAGTGGGATTATTACGTCACAAGCTACATGATGAGTGTGCCCACTGAGGGTATTCCTCTTGAGCGCATCAAGGCTCCTCTACTCAACCGTGCCATGTATGGTCACACCGACGATCCGTTTGCAGTTATTTCTCAGAATCTCAGCGCACGTATTTGTATGAACACTTATCGACTATTCTTTGAGCCAAATACCTGTGACTATCTTATTCGCGTTGTGAAAGATAAAGATCAACAGTACGCCGCTGCCACATCTGAAAGGCTCAAGAGATGGCAGGAGCTGAATGAAGAAGAGTTTAAAGAAGCTGAGCAAGGGTCCGACTTTGACAAATGGTTCAACAAAACAGCTCCTGCCCCTCTGATTCCACTACACTCTGAGAATGCTGAGCACAATACCAATGGCGCGGTCAATACTGTGAGCAACCAAGAGGATGTACCCCCTGTCATGGAATCAAGTGCAAGAGATGAACCTATGAGTGATGTGGTCGAAGATAAGCCTTTGGAAATGCCTGCCCAAGATACTCCAGCCGAGTCCACTGACACTACTGCTCAGGCGAGCCCACAGGCACTCCCGGCATCTTCCGCCGCTTCTGAGCCAACACAAGCTCTGGCAGCGGCTCCTGAACCCACATCGGCACCTACACCCACAGAACAGTCTAATGAGATACCTGCTGCTGCCACTGAGTTACCCAAGGGCGAATCCCTTACCCCCAAGGCCCCTGAGGCTGCACCTCTGGACGCGGTTGCAGAGGCAGTTGTTCCCACTCCTGATGAGCAGACCAAGAATGAAGCTGCACACACAGGCGATGTTTCTATGGAGATGCGTGATGAGCCCGCTCCTGCTGAGAAGCTTACGGCCCAGGAAGACGATGCCGATAAGATGGAAGTTGATTAAGTGTTGAGAAAATGTAATTTATAAACAGGTAGTTCAGTTTTAAAGAATATACGTAAAGAAGCTCTATTTTAGTGGGGTCAGTGCTTGGCTGTGATGAATTTATCATTTACAAAGCCGAATTTATCGATAAACCAAACAGATAAGCATTCAAGACACCAACCACAAACAGATTTATGCGGATAAAAGATATTGATGCTCCCGTTTCCAGACAGTTCAAGTGTTGGGTAAAGCAGCAAGAGGGATATCATCAGCATCGTTTTTGGTGTCTGTTTCGGCATCGACACCGAAAAACTCCAACTGTTCTCCGTCTGCATTGATATAATTTTCTGGGCGGTAAAAATCGTATCTGGTGTGCTCTTTATCGAATTTTGTTGAGGGAGGCCATCTCTTCTCTGTTTGGAAAAGTTTGGGGAATTGTTCACCAGACCCCGGTGCGGAACCAAATGGCCATAACCAGGTGTAGAAAGGCCCCAGAGCTGCGTAAAAGTTGGAATAGAATGAGACGTCAAAGGGAAAAGACTCAAATCCACAAAGCTTCCTTCTCGCCATTGTATTGACCCGATCCTGCTCCCAGTCTTCGATTTGAGTTTGACCGTTTGCAGTGTTGTATATGACACGGAAAAGCAGGATTCCCACAGTGAAAACGATTATTACCGTGAGAAGAAGCTCAAATAAAATGAAAGCTAGCTCATACCTTGAGTAGAGATACGCAGGCTCGTTCCACATTTGTTTCACAAAACCAATCTCAATATACAGCGAAAAGGAGCATTCGGCAACAACCCAAAAGAGAAAGCGAAAGAAGTGCGGGAAATTCCTGTGACCCACGCAATTTGCCGTCCACGGGCAGTGGTGATCCATTTTCAAGACACAATGACCACATTGTTTACAATGGTGAGCCCGCTCAGGCTTTGGTGCATTACATTTAGTACACCAGATATCAAATTTTCTTATCTTCCGAGGTTTTGTGTACCCAGGAGACTTGAATATGGCCATGAGGTAGCTTACCCATACCATCGCATAGCCCGAAAGCCATATTTTTAGGTAAATCTCGTCAAATTTCGGAATAAATATAGAGTAGACGCCATAACCAATTACACCAATGATGGCACTGGGAATAGCGATGCCCAGTCCGTACGGTAGATGGCGCATGCTGAGTGAGGTGGGAATATGGCTGAAATATACATATTGGCTGTTTGATCGATTCAAGGTGATATTTTTACAGATATGATGGCGTTTACCGAGTCTATTAAAGGGGTGTAAATAAAATAAAAGAAGCTCAAGCCAACGTTTGTAACCGTCTATAAGGTTCGGCAAGGCTAGAAACTTCCTGAGGATGCGTCATTATAGCCGGCATCATATGGCTTGTCTCGATGCACCGGCTGTCGTTTGCTAGTGCATGTAAATATGATACATTGGCTTCGAGTCTTTTCAGGCACTCTGTGTGTAGAGATGATCTGATCGGGGCGGCAGAGATCTGCCTTAGCAGCTCATTATTGATGTGAAGCAGACAGTGTATACGCTCAGCAAGTTGGGGTGATCTCCTTGGACCGGGGGGAGTATGAGAAGAATGAGCCGCTAGTTGAGCAGGTACTTGCTGAGGGGTGCCTCTAAACTCATGCTGAGCTTGGGCATGTGGAATATGCATGGGTTGACCTCGTTGTGGAATGTGGGCATGCTGCATTTGCGGAGTGTGATGCTGCTGCTGCATACTCTGCTGAGGTGGAGCCTGAGGAACAGGATGCTGAGGGTGGCTCGGTGGCCGCTGTGGATGCTGTGGATGCTGTTGGTGCGCGTGCGGTGGGAGATGCCCTGGCATCGGACCGCGCTGAGGCATTTGCCCGAAATTCTGCTGCGGCTGCTGTGGTTTTAAAGGGTAGGCCATGTCATTCATGTAACGGAGACCTATATCATGATCAAACTTGCCATTTAGGATGTTCTCCACTTCCTCATTGATTGAAGTCATGAGGAGGGATGATGAGTGAGCAACTTGATCTGGGGTAATCGCATCAGAGTGCGATTTTGTTTAATCTGGTTGAAGGGGGGATTATATAATAACACCCCACAGATGTGATGACATTCTTGTTGGAAGGTAGACTAAGCAGTACAACAATGATCTACGGAACCGGTGTTGGAATCAGATGGTTTTATTACATATTCCACTAGCTACATATACCAGGTCCTGGAAAGAACCCTAGCCTGATTCTAACAATTCTTGCTCGAGCTGAATGTCTACACAACTCTCGATAGTCATTGATATCTCCGTAGTCTCAATAAATGTTCTGTGGACCACCATAGTCAGAGTAAATGTCCCATAGCTTCTCTTCTATCACTACCCCCATCTAGCGTCTCATCAAGAGCCCTAGACGCAACGAAAGCAGGGTATGCATTTGCAGTGCATAGGTATGCATGAATGTTTTTGCCTGAGATTCATCAGCTTTTGGGAAACAGAGACATGCCAATTTTCTTCTGAATAGCACAAGCACAATCTACGAGAGTCACTTGGTTTTTTCACTGGGCTTGCCAGACCTATACTTTGAATTGCTATTCTATCGGGTTAATATGTATGGCTGTAAATAATGTGACTTGCTGAATCCATGCACACTTGCGCTGAATAGTGATCCAATGCATGGCCACTATTTCAAAGGCATGAAAGCTTTTGTTGTAGGCGTCGATATAGTCGCGATACAAGTGTCTAGGCGTATAGGGAGACCACTAAAGTAGGGAGACCACTAGAGTCAGGCATGGGACCATATTCGTGGAGGATGTACTGTCGTTGTCGTTTAAATAGATGGTATTACTGAAAATTAGGTATATTGAAATATTTAGGACAGTTGCGGGGCAAGGGAACCTACGACCTTGACGATCTCTTCGAGTTTGCTGGTGATGCCAATAGAGCTGAATCGCGCTTTGTACAAAACACAATCGGAAAGAGACATAGTGGTCTCTTCTCTCTGTGAAGTGATAATGTGTACGTGCTCACCATTATTGAAGACAATGATCTTGTGATGGTCCTGGAAGTTGAATTGGATTGTACCATCACTTAATACAAACATCATGTACTGTGGGTTGCGTTCAAATCTAGCAACAAAAAGACCGTCACTGGTGTCAAAGCGGGATCTGTGATCTGCACTGGAATGTCCGAGGCGCTCTTCCATGTAGTTGTGACTGAATGAAATCGCCTCGATCTTCTTCCCGAGCTCTACTGGACTCTCTTTGGAAACTGGGAAAGCGCGCACCATACCTCTGACGCTATTAGAGGGCTGATAATACATGTACGTCTTGTGGAATGGGTCGTAGCGAATGGTAGACTCATCGCGGAATCTCATACCAATGGCGCCGTCATTAAGTCCATATGCCAACCCCCAGATTTCGGTAAAGTCAGCCCATTTTGTGAGGTAGATAGGTTTTGAAACATTCTCACGATAGCGCTTGGTGAGGGTACCATTATTAGAAGCGGTAATGTACTCGATTAGATTCTGGTGGATGCTCTTGAGACTTCTAGCGATAACTCCACCGATATCGCGCTTGTGATCGGAGTTAGGACGAGATCCATGAGAGGAGCTAGAGGATTGCCGGCTCACTGAGTTGCTTCTCTTCACATCGTCTTGATTATTGCGCATTGCTAGGCTTGCGGCTGAGCTGGCCGCACCAGATACGCTGGCCACACCACCAACAAGAGCACTCAGAGGTCTAGGGCGACGACGCTGTTGCTGCGACTGCTCACGAGGCCTGGAATTAGTGGCAGGAAGGTCCTGTGTAGTCGATGTGCGCACCGCAGGGACGGCCTTGGACCATTGAATATCCGTGGCACGATCTTGCTGGTACACAGCGCGACCACTACGGCGGTTACGATTGACAATTGGGCTGTCATGAGCAGGCAGCTCTTCACCATTATTGACCATAACGACACTGTACTTATCACGCGTTGATGGAGGGCTAAGAGTGGCAGGCAATACATGCTTGTCGTCGCTAACATCTGCCTTTGTGACTGGCTCAATAGAGGGCTGCGTAGGCTGTTTCATCACAAGGCCAGAAGCAATTTTGATGGTCACAAAGTTACGTTGGGAATCCATAGGGCTCAGATTGAAGCTAGGTGGCTTCTGAAGGGCATAGTGGGGGATCTTTGCCGGGAATTCATTTTGAAACCACTGATGATCCAGCATTTCCTGAATAGTGGGGCGCGAAGATGGGTTGGAGGCCAACATTCTGCGAATCAAATCCACTGCTTCGGGGGAAGCACGATGGTTGGCAGGGAAGCGCAGGTTACCACTCTTAATGCGTTCATAAATAACATTCACATCAGACTCTTGGAAAGGTGGCTTATTGAAAAGCATAGCATAAAGAATGATTCCGAGAGCCCAGATATCTGTAGGGAATGTGTGCTCATGGTTACCGATCAATAACTCGGGTGAGATATAATTGGGTGTGCCACAAATGGTATTGCGACGCTGTCTTGCATGTTCTAAGCGCGCCGCAAGACCAAAGTCACCAATTTTGAGGTTCATTTGATCATCGATGAAAACGTTTCCGAGTTTAAGGTCTCTGTGGATAACAAGGCGGCCATGCATATAGTTAACCGCGCCAAAGAGTTGAACCATATAAAAACGTGCTTCGGTCTCGGTGAGAGTCTGACGCGCCCGTACCATATCAAGCAAACTTTGATTTGAACACATCTCCAAAAGAATGTAGACATTCACATCGTCCTCAAAACAGTCCGCAAACTGCACGATATTGGAGTGCTGCAAACCTCTGTGGATTTTAATTTCAGCAAGCAGCTTTGTTTTTGTTTTCTCGCTCTTGAGAGTGGACTTGGCGATTGTCTTTGCAGCATATGTAGAGCCATCTCCTCGACGTTTGACTTGGAAACAGCGTGCAAAACCACCTTCGCCAATACAATTGCCTCTATGGTAGCTTTGACCCTTACAGTTCTGGATCAGAGATGGAGGAGTTTTGCACATGGACGAAGGTTTGGGAGGCTTCGATCTGGGCTTTGGATTGTTTTGATGTTGAACATTATCATTGCGTTCTCCTAATGCACGAGTTGGTGTCCTTAAAGCGTGCATTTACGGTTGCTGGTATTAATGCAAGTCAGATGTATACGAAGAGCTATCTGTTGTATTTGTATTCATGCACCTCGATGTTTTGATGTTTACAATTTCCTAATCTGGAAGTCAGGTACCAAAACATGATGTCATACAATGAAATTTCATGCCTTTTAAAGAAGAAGATTGCTACATTAGCGGTGAAAGTACCGTCTCATTAGACTGTAAAGTCCAAGAGTACATTGTATCTCGGCATCTTCGACATGCATGATGCTCCGCATAGTCACAGGCATAAGCATATGAACGGTAAACAAAGGTACAACTATCTAGTGAAAAGACTGATACTATAGAGAATTTCTTTTTCCTTCTCCAGGTGGCACGGTCAATCATCTATAGGAGGCCAAGAAACATATGCACTTGCCTGTCTCTCCCTCATTTAAATTTTTGATTATTTATGGCCCTCATGCATGTCGAGCCAATTTACTACGATTAACCTGAAATTTCGGAAACTGGGATAGACTTATTATAATGCTAGTCAGTCAGCAAAAGCAATTGTTAGATATTATGATCGTGTACGCGTTTGAGAGTCAAAGAGGAGCTCATTGAGACATGGGTACACATCGCTCGAATCTGCTCTTGACACAGACTTTTGGTCGAGCTTTTTGAACCCAAGAAAAACTTTACATAGCTCATAAAAGTTAGACATAAACAAACCTCAGGAATTTCCTATCTGCCTGCGCCTTTGTCGTGGGTGCGGGTCTGGAGAAATCAGACTCATGCCGCACTAAGCCTTGGTGCAGAGGTACATTCATTACATTTTATCCACTGAATAGCGAGAGGGCTAGGGGAAATCACAGATATCAGGGTCTTTCTCGTATGCTATTCCAACTATCTTTGACATCTACTAGTCAACGGCTCAATCTGTCTCCTCGATAACGAGTTGGCGAGCAGAATGGGGACAATTTACGGTACATTTTTAGCAAGAGGTCGGGTAAATACCCAATATTAATATTGTTACTATCCTGATATATACTCATGTTCACTACTTTGGCCGCGTCCCACCCAAGTCATGACGTTAGCTAGGCAGGGAGGTAAATTTCTGGCTAAAACTTCTGCCCATCGGCCACAATAGTCGTTGCAACAGCTTTTTCAAGAAACCTATTAGAGATACCAGGACTCGGATAGTTTAATCTTGATGAGCGCTCGGAACATATCATCCCGCGCGAACAACTATCACCACACACCCCGCATAGAAGCTTACACCCCGCATCCCATGTCACTGCTGGAGGAATTGAACGAGCTTCGGTGCGCGTCCAGATGGGATAGTGTGACTGAGTTGGCCTCGAAGAATCTTCGGAACCCCGCGTTTGCTCTCGCGAATGTTGAGGCAAAAGTCGTTGCCGCGGAAAGTACCAAAAGCGACGTTAAACCCCTGCTTGGCGAGATTCCTCGGGCCACAGAGACTCCCGAGGATGCTTTTATTGCTGCTGCTGTCACAGGACAGATTTTAATGCTTTTGGACTCTCCTAAGAAGGCACTGGCCGCGCTCGATGATACTTTCGAGGTGCCACCTACGAGTCCCTACATTGGTGCCACTGTCGTGAAAAGTAGAGCTCTTTTAGGAGCAGCATATTCCAGACTCGGCGATTTTGTGAAGGCAATTGAAGCCATGAAGTCCGTAAACGTGAGTGAACGGACGCTCGAGACAAATCATGAGGCGGCCGTTTGGGCCTGCAAATTATACGCTCAGCTTTACGCGCTGGAGCCACTGCAAGCGTATAAGCATTCTTATGAGGACGCAATGAAGCTAGGGAGACTCCATGGTGACCCTCGCGTTCCCGCGCTGAGTGGCCCGAATCTGACGCCAGTAAGCTCTCATCCTCAGAACTCTCAACAGCCTTCACCTGCGCGCACTTCCAGGTCTGTGGCTACATTTGCAGCTGATCGCTCTATGGATACCGGTAATAGCACTGTCATTCGCCATGAAGCCCCATCCGCTACCACGAATGGAATTACGAACGGGCATCAAAGTCAAAACCCACCGCACAATTCCCACTCAAAGGAAGGCCAAGCGTCGGCACTCCAAACAAAATTAGCAAAACAGAGAATCATTGAGGCAGATGCTGAGAAAACCGCTGATAGCTGGCGCACAACAACGGCCTTTCAAATGCCTCTTCGACTAGTGGTTGCAGATCACCAGCGCAGCCAGACCCGCAACCTATCTTCTCAAGTCTGGAACTGGATCGAGCAGACATTTGATTCTGCAGTGCTGATGAGAATTAATGTCGAGCTCCTTAATGGACTGGGTGAGTATCTGGAGGCTTTTGCGGCTTTTGATACGTACTTCTCATACCAGAAATTGCAGCTTCTCAAACAAAAGTCTGGTGCGCATGCTAATCCAGATAATGAGGCCAAATGTATGGACATATTCAACAAGATGCTGCCAATTATTGCGCTTGGCCCTGTAGTGCAGTCCGTTCCCCGCCTCGACCGTGTAGCCAAATTTCTTGAGAGTATCGAATCGACAATGCCGACGCAAGACAAGGTTGCCATTGGCATGTACCATGGAATTTGCGCCAAGGCCCATGTTTGGCAAGCGCTCAATTCAGTTGGAAATGACTACCTTAACGACAGAATCACTTTGGCACAGAAGCATTTTGATTCCTGCTTTGAATCCCCATGGGAGGGCGATGCTCCGACATACTACCTTCAGGCGCTTATTTACATCCAGACCAAGCCTGCCTCCGAGGTCTTCACATATGTCAAGGGGGCACTTACAAAGTTCCCAGATTTTCTTCCCCTTTGGCAGTTTTTGATTCTATTGTTGACCGCAGAAAATCAGTTTGAAGATGCACAGCAGGTCACGGAGCAGGTTCTCTTTGACAACATGCGTACAGATTTCACCAAATTGAGCGCACAGTCAAAGCGCTACCTTGTTGAGCTGAAAAAAACCCACGTGGCCATCATTGAGGCACGCCAGGGTATTGCTGCAGCTCTTGAAGAGCTGGGAAGCACACTCGAGTTAGTCTCGGCGCTTTATCCCCAGAATGAGGTGGCAAAATCACACCAACAGATTTCTCAAGTCCAAGAGCGTGTTTATAATCTTCACAAAGAAAAAAAGCACAGCCACAATCACCGTCTCAATATTTTGCGCCGGCATGGAACTCACCGCAAATTCAAGATCCCCACGACGTCCAAGTCGCAATCTACCCGTGCCAGCAGCTCAGATGAGGCTTTGGATAGTGATAGCCTGTCACACCTGGTGCACGTTTGGCTTTGGGTATCGCAGGTGTATATGAGAGCTGACCTTCTCGATGAAGCGAATGCTGCTATTAACGAGGCAGAAACTCTTGGACTCGGCCCCAGTGCCGCTACTCTTGCTGCAAAGGCTCAAACTTTGGTCTCAAGCGAACCGGCTTTGGCGTGGAAAAAGTTTAGTGAAGCATTGGCGCTCGATTATGATAACATGAGTGCAGTAATTGGCCAAGCTAATCTCTTGGATATTCATGGTCGTGTTAGCAAGGGTGTCGTCGACGACTCTAAACCGTCTGTGTTATTTCAAACAAGTAGTGACGAGCTTGAGGCCACCAGGTCCAACTTGAGCGCGCTTGAAAGCCTGGTCAACCACAACCCTGGCAGATTTACACCAGAGGCGTGGTGTATGTACGGGATCACCCTTGATAACTTGGGTGACAAGGAAGAAGCCAAACAAGCTCTCTGGAAGAGTGTGCAGCTTGAAGAGAAATCTGGCGTGCGCGCGTATACCCCGAATCTTGCCTATGTATAATTGATAAAAATCTGTGCTTTTGATACAGTCAAAACGAATATATACACATATTATTCTAGCGCTTAAGATCCTTGCACACTGCTTGAAATTAAGATTGCATAGTGGACCCGCATTTTCGGGGCGGCTGGGATCACGTGATTGACCAAAAGATATATAGGCTGGAAGAACACGACACTCGGTAATATGATGGACGCTGTGCTCAACTTCATCGATAAAGTGGCTGCTAAAGCCGATATTCCAGGGTTCAACTGGGTACGCCTTTTGGTTGTACTTTTGATCGTTCACAATGCTTTTGAGGGTCTCGTGGATTACCGTCAATCCAGGATCCTAGAAAATGATACGATTCCGCCTCAGGTAAAGGACTACGTCAACAAAGAAGAGATGGAGAAGAGTCGCAAATACGATAAGGCTAAGCTGCAGTTCAAGAACTGGAGCCGTCTCTTCAAACTGGCACTGAATATTTTTTGGTATCACTTCTTACTCTTGTCTCAAGAGTGGAGTATAGCTGAAACTCTTGTATCCAAGATTGGGTCTCAGAGGTTTTCTGGCGAAATTACAAAGGCGGTCGTGTTTATCAATGTTTCTGGCATTATTAGCGCTCTCATCGATATCCCCTTTGACATCTACTACCAGTTTGTATTGGAAGAGAAATTTGGCTTCAATAAGTCCACTTTCTCTCTGTATGTCACAGACTTTTTCAAAAAGCAGCTTATCAGCATTGTCATGAACAGCATTCTCATTGCCGGTCTGGGTAAGGTTGTCGAAATCTTTGGAAACGCCTTCTTCATCTATGCTGCCGTGTTTATTGTTATTTTCATCCTTGTTTTCAGCGTAGCCCACCCCCTTGTTATTGACCCCTTGTTCAATAAGTTTGAGCCTCTGGAGGACGGAGAGCTCAAAAATGCCATCAACGCTCTTGCCAAGAAGCTTAACTTTCCCCTTACACGTATTTACGTTCAGGACTCAAGTAAACGTACTGCGCACTCCAATGCTTACTTTATTGGTCTGCCTTGGTACAAGCAGATTGTGCTCTTCGACAACTTAATCAAGACCAGCACAACAGAAGAGATCGTTGCTGTTCTCGGCCACGAGCTTGGTCACTGGAAGCTCAACCATGTTACCAAGCACTTGGCCCTCAATTCATTGATTGTCATCTTTGTTTTCATCCTGTTTGCAGTATTTATCAACAATGCGAGCATGTACCAAGCTCTGGGATTCTCAGAGCCTCACTGGATCATTGGGTTTGTGATCTTCTCAGATATCATGACCCCAGCCCAGGCCCCACTTAAGTTCCTGTTGACGTATACTATTCGCAAGCATGAGTATGATGCGGATGAATTCTCAGTCAATCTTGGTTACGGTGAGGAACTCAAAAGAGGGTTGGTGGTCCTCAACAAAGAAAATCTCAGCACACTCCATGCAGATCCTTTGTATGCTGCCTACCATCATAGCCATCCTATTCTTCCCACTCGTCTCACCGCTCTTGAGAGATACATCTCAGTCTTTAACGCAAAGACTAAATAAGGTAAAGCTGCTTGAGGCTCAAGCACGAGAAGCAGTAGACACCACCCCCCCTGCAGGAATATATCAAAATATAGAGATAATTTAAACATTAATTATCAAGTTAGAGAACTTGAACCTCATCCTGCACATTACTATCACTCGCCGATAAGCCATGCTCTTCCTGAGGGCCATCATAGGTGACATCCTCTGATCTTTTGCTCATCATTTTAGCCATTATCGCACATCTTTCACGCGTATAACGCTCTGCTTCTCTCGGAAGAGCAGGTTTAATATACACTTTTATTGTTTTTATGTGCCCCATCTTGTGTAGAGTCTTGAACAAGTAAAGTCGCCTATTGTTGAGACTAAAGTAAAATGGCACCTTCTCTGCAGCGGCTTTCTTCTTTTTTCTACCACTACTTTCCTCTTCAATTTCCTCAAAGTTCTCAATTACTGTGATATAGGGAATCTCTTCAATTTTTGTTGTGCCCTTGACCACTTCCTCAAGAGTGTCTTGTATGAGTTTATTACATCCAGTGAACTGTGGACGAATTCGAGAGTGGGTGAAATAAATACAAGATGGATCCATATCTACTAACGTACGACCTGAATTCCCCTTTTTGTTGTGCGTCTGTTTGCCCATTAGAAAATTATGTGAGCTCAAGTCCGGAGGCTACAAATTTATTCAAGTCTCGGTGCTATATGCTCTTGATGATCGCTCTTTTATGATTATATAGAACTAGAAATATATTATCACATTCCTCTGAATGCGTTTTTGCTGGCGCGACGACGCTCTGAGTCTGAACGACGAGTAGTTCTGCCGCTGTCATGGTTGGTGTGTTTCTTTTCCTTCTTCTGCTCCTTGGGAATAAATGTTATTTCGGTTGCACCACGAGCGGCAGGAGTAGTGTCAACATTTCGAGATTTCTCTTTCCGCGTAGCCTTTTGCTCGCCAAAGGTCATGTCGTCCCTGGACTGAAGGTCAACTGCCGTCATTGTAGGTTCGCTTCCTTCAAGAGCACGTTGCTTTCTGCGGCGCTCCTTTTGTTTGTCTCGCTTAGACTTCTTTTGTGAGCTATGATCTTCCTTCTCGCTATCACTGGACTTTGCCTCTTCTTCAATCTCGTCTTCACGTTCGGCAGCAGTCAATCCACGAGGAGCGGTGCGATCAGCCTTGGGAGCAGCTGCACCCTTACCACCGTGCAAAAGTTTGTACTCATAGCTTGTTTTATCAATCTCAAAGTCAGGGTCCTCGAATAGGGCCTTGAAACGGTTATCGACCTTGGCGTTAGTCTCCTTTGCGAGATCTTTATTCGCCTTGACTTTGGGACCGGTAACGCCACGGATACGAGACTCACGCTCCTCATCAATTTTCTTGCGAATTTCACGGTCGCGGTGTTCGCGATAGGCAAATGGATCGCTGATAAGCTTGGCCTGCTCGTATAAGCGCTGGTCGATAAAGTATCCGTGCATATAACTTTTGACAACATTTGAGCCAATGAGATGGCTGAGGTTGAGTTGTTTGAGCTCTTTGGCAGTAACAAATCTGAAATTCTCATAGACAGTGGTAGCGGGCTTTTCTTCGAGTTCTTCCGTGATGGAATCCAAGAATGAGCACCATTTGGGAGCGGGACCAATTGCAGGAACATAATATGCGTGCATTGGAATTCCTTCATTAGCAAACAGAAACATTCCGCTCTCAGGTACATGAGCGACATCGTTGATGTCCACACTCGGTTCAAGCGATGTAAAGGGGTCGCCATTATTTGTATCCCAGATTTTCACGATGCGCTTGTCTGCACTGTAAATCTTATTATTTGTGCCTTGGCCGTCAAGGTACCCCAGACACTTGATGGGAAAACCGTATCCTTGGTCTTTGCTGAGAAGCGATGAGGATGTGCGAAGGTCAAACAAGAGAGTATTACCCTCAAAGGTGCCAGCGGCCATCTGGAGACCATCAGTGTGGAAGGCAAGCGCGGTGACACCAGCGCCAATACTGGAAGCTTGGCCTCCCACCATTAAAATGCCAACTCTTGATCTGGAGCGGGGATCCCAAAACTCCACCGTACCGTTCTCACCGCCGCAACCCACGAGACCATGAGCAGGGTTGACTTTGACAACATTAATAGCTTCAGACTCGCACTCAAATGGGTTGAGGAACCTTCCCTGGTCGATGTTGAGTCGATAAAGCTCAGAGCCTGAAGCTCCGATATAAATATCACAGTTAGCACGGTTGTATGCCAAAGAGCGGCCAAACTTGGGGATGCGTGTCTTAAAATGAACGCCACCGGGAGTCTGAAACTCTATTGAACGATCTGCCTGTAGATTGACGGTTTTGGTCCAGTCATCTGAGATGATCTCAAAATCGATATTTTCAGCATCAGTGTGGCGGTCGAACTTGAGGCCAAGCTGCTCAAAATCATAAACGTGCATTTGGGGTTTATAAACACCAGTAGCTACAGCATATTGACCATCTCTAGTGAGTTTGATCTTGTTTGAAGCCTCCTCAAATTCAAAGTCTTGAATTAGAGTGACGCGATTCTGAAAGTCGTCGTCGTTTTTAAGCGCTCTTTTACGCTTTTTGATCAACCAATCGGGTAATGATCTGGAAGAATTTGCTCCAGCAATCTGATAAACCGGAATATTCGCTCCCGGGGTCGATTTTAGGACCATTGTGAAAAGTTGAGATTAGATAATTTTTTTCTGGCTGGTGATGGTTATCTGCTGGTGAGCTGTCGCTGCAAGGTAGCCGGGTATATTGAGCTTAGATTAGAGCAAATAACAGCTTTTGTGGTGAGCAAAACGAATTAGGACTGCAATAAATACTATTTGGTTTTAGAGATACGTTTCTACATGAAACGACGCATTGCTGCGCCGGTTTCCTTCTCGAGGGGAATACCCTTGGAAATACGTTTTTGTTTCTCGCGAGCGCGTTTTTCTTTGTCCAAAGCAGCTTCCAAACGCACTTTACGCTCGTCAATGACGTTTTGGGTCTTTTTGCGCATGAGACGACGGATGGCAGAGTTCTTACCCCGGATATTGGTACGGGGTTTCAGCTTGTTTTCCTCTTCTGCCGCCTGCTGAGCTTCATATACCTGCTGCTGTGCAGCATTCATGCGTTCTTTGGCACTGCGACGATCGATATTGCCGATCTGGCTATTATCGAGGCTAATCATATCAGGTTGCAGCTTTTCGAGCAAATCGCGTACCTCCTTCTCGCGACGACCAACACGACTAGCGTACATATAGGGATTAGCTTCCATAGAATCGATGTTGGCCTCACCGGCGCCTGGAACAATCAGTGAGCTAAAGCCAGTCGCGTGGCCTACGCCCAGAACATCTTCATATGGTGCAAAGCCAACTTTTTCAATTTGATTTCCTGCAATCAGGTGGTTCATATATGGTGCGGATACCTTAGGGCCAGTGCGGGTTAGAACATCTTTCCAGATTTGGACGTGAGGACCCCAGCCAACTGCCAAGAGGCCCGTATCTGAGATCGCAACACTAGACGCTGGCGTGGGAGAGTAATAAGACTCTAAGCACTTGTATGTGCGCAAATCCCAGATTTTGATTGAGCGATCAGACCCTGCGACCGTCAAGTAGTTGCCTCCTCTATCAATAGCCACGGAACGCACGGGCCCACGGGCGCTTTGCAGCTTTACGAGGGGTTCCTGCAAGCTTGGAGCCCAGAGAGTAACGGTACCATTTTGGTGACCGGCATGAATGATAGCATTCTGTCGATTTTGACAAAGCGCAGTGGTAGGCCCAAGTTTGGTCCGCAGCTCAGAAACAAGCTTGCCAGTTGAGACATCCTGATACTTGATAAACGGAGTTAGACCCGCGGTGACGAGCAAGTAATGGTAAGGCAAGTATTCGAGATGAGTGGCCTCGATGTGATGTTTGAGCTTGTGCAACTCTGTTCCCTGGTGATCGTAGATAAATGTATACTTCTTTTGGGCAGCCGCGAAGAACTGATTATCGTTCTGGAGATACTTTACGGCTCTAACAGTCTCTCCAACATGAATTTCAGACTCAAGACTACCATCTTTCCAGTTCATTGAAGCAATATGCCCCTTGCGTCCACCCATGAGCAAGTAATTACCTGAAATGGAGTAGTCAAAAGTGTACGGGCCAGTTGGAAGCGTCAAATCAAACTTCTTGGCCTGGGTTTGCACGTCCACGTTCTTAACAATCTCATCCTGAGATACTTTGAAAGTTTTTTCCATCTCATTCTCGGCCTCAAGGAAACCAGCGTTCTCTAAACGGAGATGCTCATTAGCTAGGGTAGCCTCTTGCTTCGCTTGTAGTAGTTTTTCATTTTGTCGACTCATGTGAGCCTTTAATTTACGATCTTTTGTGCCGGCCATTTTTTGACGGGTTGCTTACACAATTTTTTTCCCCCTTCCCCAGGACTTGAATCGAGTCTCTGCGATAGAGGCGGGGGTGCAAGTGAGTTACGCTCAGCGCTCCTAGGCCAGAGGGGACTGGTAGATCCAACACATGGTTTTATGTATTTCTATTGTAATTAGTTGATTACAGGAGCATAGGCTCATAAATAAGAATGAAGCTAATCATTCATTAATAGGCGAGTTGTTCTACGACGCGCCTGTTTTGCATTGGCACCGTGCATCTCACAGTACGTGCGACCGCCTGCTTCATAGTAGATATCAGAAAGCTTGATATTACACTGATCACATTCGAGGCAGGAAGGATGATAACGCATGGGGTCCTCGCCGTGCTCACCTACGCCTTCGAGGCAGAGGCCCTCAATGCCTTCACCACACGATCTGCAAATGCTCTTATTAGCTTGATGATAGCATGCATTACAGTAGGGACTGTCCATTAAAACATAGACTTCGCTGGAGAGCGGGCTTTGGCAATCGGTACAAACAAAGCAAGCCTTATGCCAGCGCCCAGACATTACACCGTCTTTTGAATAGACGGATTTACCAGTGATTAATTGGGAGCACTGGCGGCACACCTTGTCATTTCTTTGATGAGTGAATCCAGAGCTCTGGGATGAGGATGAGCTGTGAGTATGAACATCACTTTTCTGGATTGTAGAAACGCGCTTTGCATGATCAGGTGCCTTGGGAGGCATCTCAGGAAGCTGGTCCAGAGGTGTATGCGCCTGCTCTGGAGTCGGGGTATCAGGATATGGGCACAATGGGCCGTCATTGATGCTGGGGAGTGTGGGGAGTGTCGGGTGGTTCTCCCGTAAACCTCTGGCTTGCGAGCGACGGGGATCAGCGGACGAATACACGCTGCTGGTACTGCTGAATCTGTTCTTGTCAAATGCAGGGGTACTCAGAAAGTGGTCATGAGCCTCAAACTCAAGTTCTTGTGACAAGTAACCTTGAACATCGCTCTTATAATCATTAAACTGAAACTCCCCCGTGGAGAGGTTCGTAGGAGCACTCTCAGCGCTTGACTGAGTAGTGTCACTGCCAGCGCTGCACGATTGAGAAAACGAAGATCCGTTCGATTGCATACTACCCGAGGATGTGTGAGAGACAGAACTTGACTTACGAGTAATGAGAGGAAGTGTGGGACCTCTGCTAGCGGAACGAGGGGGTATTTCCTGAGGGGGCGAATAAGTCTCCGCGTGGTAGGGTGCTGGAGCAGGAGCAGATGGAGGCACCGATGCTGGTGTTGAAGCTTGCGCATAGGGACCTGGTGTAGGGGCCGGGGGTTGAGGTGGTGCAGAGCTTGCAATAGACGCAGACAAGTTGGGTGCCGAGCTGGGTGCCGAGTTGGGGGCGCGCTGGTGGCTAGGCAATGGAGGCGCCTGGAACTTGAATGAATTCAGGCTTTGTGGGGTGTGCGGAAGTCCGGGCGTGCCCACGGAAGGCAAACTGTCAGGCTTTGTGTACTGCGAGCCCTTTGATAGAGACTTGCTGGATTTCATAGAGCGAGCAGATTGCTTCACATCAAATCCAGCCCGCTCGTAGACACTAGGCAAACCAGGTGCAAAAGACGGGAATGCAAAATCCAAGTTTCGCCTGTTATCCAACGACATGGCAGAAGGACAGTTCAAGCTCTTACCGCATTTGGCTTTGTAAACCCCCCTTTACGCGTGCCACCCTAACCCATGCATACCCCTGTCCTGGACCATTCCTGCTTTGTTGCAGCGGCTGAAAATCAGTTCACTCCTTGAAAGAGCTGGTGGCCCCTCTTCAGTATATCTCTTTGATGCTCTAGAAAGCTCTCGAATGTAGCCAATTGAGTTGATAATGTGCGTTTGCGGTGCGATTACCCCTCGTTTGACAAAACACAGTCTCGATCTCAAGCTTTCATGACGCGTTAGGCCACGCCAGAAAACAGAGACAGATTTCAGGTTGGTACATTGCATGGAAACAATGTCACCCCGAGCTAAAATTTGTCTGAGAGATCATGTATCCGAAATATGTTTTGGTCTTTTCGAAACATTCAGGTGGGCTGTCTATCTTTTGCTGATATACCAGCACGAAAAGTTTTTCCTTGAGCTCAGAAAGTAGGCATTATTCATATTTTGGCTCAGAAGGTGCTTCCTTGGCCGCACCGCACAAGAATTTAGTATGCAGCTATATGCAGCTGCCTGCATAAGCGTGCATGAGGCAACAATTTCTGAATGGATGTCTCAGAACTAGGGTAACATTTCATTGGTCATTATGTGAAAAACATCAATATCTCGTGCAAAGATCTGTATGGAGCGGTCACGCGATGCACAGGACAAAGCCGTTCAGGTACGCAGAAGCTGTATGCCTGTGCCGATCGGAGTCTCCAGGTACGCGCAAATATTTAGCGACGTTCTATGAATCTGAATCTATGGAATACTAATATAGATCGGTGCTTTGGATGAATAGCTCCTACAGGCCTCAGAGTTTTATTTTTCAAAGTATTCCTTCACCGCATCTCCCCATACCGGTCTGCCCTTGTAGTGGCCAAACTCATAGTCGAGATTATCGATTGATTCGCATAATGCGTCACCATAGCCCTCGTCCTTGAGCTGCTTTAGCTTATAAAGGTATGTTCGTACAGTAAAGACCACAAATTGAGACTTTGGTAACCGGATCAGTGTCTGGCGTTCAACACGTAGGTACATTTTACTGGGGTCGGGCGCGTCCGTGGTTGTCCTGTTGACTTTGCACCCATCACGTTGTTTAATCAACTCTGTTTCTTTAGAAAGCTCGTCTGGAAGACATAGATTTTCACCCGTCTGGCACGACCAGTTCAGTCTCTGCATGCAGTCACCAACCTTGAACTTTGAGAATATTTTTGACATGGGCTTGTGCAGCTGTTCTTGATAATGAGGCACAGGGGCGTGAAGGGAGCTAATCGGTTTGTTGAGTATATCTTTCGGGTTGAACCCAGTGGGATGCAGATGCACACAGGCTCGAACTACGTACTCTTGTAAATCCGAGTCGAAGCCCAGCAGGAAGAAATCGTCCTCAAAGTTACCGGCCAAGGCCTTCAGAATATCCAAATTTCGCATATTTTTACCGAACCGGGGGGTTTCAGTGCCTGTAATCCTGTTTTTGAAGTAGCCATTATCAAAACGGTAGTACTCGGGATACTTGGCCGCCATGAATTCAGTTGCAGTTTCCCAAAGTTCTCGACAAGCTTGCGTACTTGTGCCGTCCTCGACTAGTAACCGCCCATCGGACCATAATTTCAGGTACTCGGATCGCTTATCGAGTGTTTTCTTGACATCCCTATCTAGCATTAGCCACTTATCGAAACTAATAGACCTCAAACCCATACGAAGAGGACCTTTTCGCGCTGGATAGAAAGGCCGATGCTGCTCAGGTTGTGCCTTTTCGTAGTCGAAATCCTTATCCACACACTTTGGATTATCCAGCACCTTATCGAGCGCGAGGGGTGGATAGTTTCTTCGACGAAATCGCCCCTTGTTGGTGAAATAAGAGAGCAAAAAAGAAGCAATGCAACCAATCAGTAGTATGTATATGCTCAGAATGCTTGGTGCCTCAATAATAGAGATCATTCTTCCAAAATACTATCTACTCCTAGTCGCGAAGATGAGTCAATAGAATCGCCTCGTGTGTCCCCTCTAAAACTCCCTGTTGGGTGGTGATCCCCCACATAATGCACTTTGTAATTCATTTCAAGGGAAGGAGCTACATCCCCCCAGGCTTGGCTGTGAGATCCAGTGGGCCAATGGTGTTGATCGATAGTAATCGCTTGATTGCCAACACTCTAGCGCTCATTGGCGTCCGCGATTCGCGTCCTCTTGTTGGACGATAACCTTCACCTGCTCTGTATTATATCACTCATATACAATAAAGCCAACCTATGTGTCTGTCTACATGCGGGAACTGCCAAGATCCGCCGCTAAGGTATGCTCATGCACCTTTATGCATCACTACCGATGCCAGGGAATCCACGGAGGATTTTGATAAAAGTATAATGTAAAACACTATTCTGCGGAGCTGGAAATATCTTGCCACTTCTCATTTGCGCTGAGACCCTCCTTGATATCCTGAATTACATGGGCAGCGGTACCGGGTCCTCTCCACACGAAGCCAGAGTTGATTTGAACAAAATCAGCTCCAGCGCGTGCGAAATCAAGAGCGTCTCTTCCATTGTAAATACCGCCACAGCCAATGATAGTCATATCAGGGCCTACCTCTCTACGGAGTGTCTTGAGCACCTTGAGTTCGAGGTCCTTTACAGGGGGCCCACTAAGACCACCAACCTGTGTAGTGAGCTCAGAGCTTGAACGCAAATCAGAGGGGCGTGAAACAGTTGTGTTACCAATGATTACACCATCAATTTTCGATTCAGTGATCGCCTTGGCCATTGCCTTGACCTGAGACTCTTCAAGATCGGGGGCAATTTTCACTACCAGGGGGGGAAGAGATTCGGCCTTGATATTATCTCTCTCTTTTACAAGAGTAGTGAGCAATGCCAATAATTTATCATCGGCTTGAAGGTCCCGCAGTCCAGGGGTGTTGGGGCTCGATACGTTCACCACCAAGACATCGGCATGCTTTCCAAACGAGCGAACGCCTTTCA
Source organism: Wickerhamiella australiensis (assembly GCA_030579635.1). NCBI lineage: Eukaryota > Fungi > Ascomycota > Dipodascomycetes > Dipodascales > Trichomonascaceae > Wickerhamiella > Wickerhamiella australiensis. The sequence goes on along the minus strand of JAKTRM010000047.1, from coordinate 826 downwards.
CGTAGTCCTTGACTTCATCGCCGGTCTTATTCTTGCCGAGATTAAGGGCCAAGACTTGGCCTGGCTGGCTGATTTTCTTCCTTTGTTCACGTACAAGTAGGCGAGCAAGTACCTGGGCATGCCCGTCGCTATTGAAGCCATAGCGGTTGATAATAGCTTTATCCTGGGGCAGTCTAAAAACGCGAGGCTTGGGGTTACCTTCCTGAGGCAGCGGAGTCACACTCCCCACTTCAACCCATGAGAACCCGTATCCAAAAAGGGAGTCAATACAGTCACCGTTCTTGTCGACACCAGCAGCAACACCAACAGGACTAGACAAAGTGATAGCCCTAACTTTGGGATTAGATGTGTTTGAGAAAAGCTTTACGGCAAGCTGGCCCTCTGGGTCAACGGACTGTATCCAGTTCTTGGGTAGGCTCGGGTTGAGGAAAGGAAATTTCATCACGTTCACAGCTGCAACATGAGCGCTCTCGGGGTCAAACATCTTTCTCATGATAGGCAGGGCCAAGTATTCATGGATTGCAGCTCTAGGATCACTCGCATACAGCAAACCAAGCCCAGAAAGGGTCGCTAAAGTGAACAGGCGAGGTCGTGCCATCATTGTATAAGACCCTGTTTCCGCGATCGCACAACGTAATCCTGTTTTCCCACAAATATGCAAGGAGCTGCAGCCCGTGCACGTGACTAAAAAATGGCTGTGCGGTCGAGGAAACAGGTTTCTTGCACATATCTAACATTCTTGGTTTAATCGTCGAATATAGGTTCCTAAGGAAAAAACTCATTACAATTGTATAGTACACGACAATTTAAAGTGAGGGAATCCAGC